>OZ017791.1:10418662-10642701 GCA_963969325.1 Lycopodina hypogea | reverse complement strand
TGGATCACATACCAAGCATTAGATGTCAGGTCCAAGGGTTTATCCTAAGTACTTTCTCTTGTTGCAATTTTTGCTAAACAAAAAAATGTGGCTAGGTGGCCCGACTTTTCTTTGTTGTTTGTTTTGTTTTAAAACCATCCACAGTGTAGGATGCGTCTACCCTTACCAAGTGGGTTTCCTTTGATTGTGATGTTTTGGTCGGAAAGTGTACAAACATACATTTGTACAAACTATATTTAGCCTGACACGCCCAGAGGAAGAGGTATAACCAGGTGGGACCTAGCCCATATCGTTACCAGAGTCATATAATATGTGTGCATAGCAAAATTTAGGTCTCTAAGTCAGAGAATTTTTATCTAAATACCTTTTTTGGCCCATGAGAATACATGCTATACTTGAGATAATCTGCCTATGAGTAGGATGTGCTAAAAGATATCGACACATTTAAATAATAAAGTGCATGAGAATAGATAAATTTCGTCGTATCATTTGAGACAAGGATTAAGATTCAATAGCATTTAAAGGTTAAATCATGTGACACTCTACTTATAGGTGAGAATCACAAGATGTGATTCAAGATATAGGTCTACTATTCAAAACTAACTTAATTAGGTGGGTGTGGCTCCACGGCTGGATGGTCGAGTGGTTATCATTCAAGAATACATTTCATTAATGGTGAACACAACAAAATGAAAACAAGTATGATTACCTAACAAAAACCCCTGTGGTATAGCATAGAATGTGTATATAATTGCCACAAACAATAAACAGCAACAAAAGTGGTGGCAACAAGATTCATGAAATTTTGAATGCTTCAAATAATTATGTTAGAATCAATGGTCACTGTGCTGTTGTTGAGTGAACAAAAGGTCAACATCACACAGCAAAAGTTGGTAAAGTGTAGTACTTGAGAGGTGCTTGCAGATAACCTATCATCAATTGTAGTTTGCTCTAATGTGTTCAACTGAACTTAGGATACAGAACAGCTGATATAACTTAGGCAATGGGACATTATGATCTCTAATAGAGTAGTACAGATCCAGTTTTGGGTAGTAAATTTTTAAACTTTCATTCTTAGGTGCAAAATGCACCGAAAAGTATTGGAATAAATTTCCACAAGTAGTTTTGACAGGCATTTTGCAAGCATACACTACCTTCACTTGGTGGGAATAGGCCAACAGGAAGACATGCCAGAATTTCCTCTTAATATAGCTACACCTGCAGCATCTCAATCTAAGCAAGTTGGTAAGTGCACAGGTGGTACCAAGTACACACCGGCATGCATGCTGCATAGAATCAGTCAGCCCATTATAAAGTAAGGCTATCCCTTACCAACATTAAATGTCCAATTGATCAGAGTAAATTCAGCAGTATTAGACAGAGTGTATAGGTCCCTATTTATCATTTCAGAATCATTTGTACCTCACCATCCTCTTAAAAGTGAGTGAGTGAGTGAGTGAGTGAGTGAGTGAGTGAGTGAGTGAGTGAGTGAGTGAGTGAGTGAGTGAGTGAGTGAGTGAGTGAGGTGAGTGAGTGAGTGAGTGAGTGAGTGTGTCCATCCCAACAAGATGATCATTAAGCTGCAGATTCCATGACTCAAACTAATGTTACAGCAACATCTGGTATAGGGTTAAATCAACAACAGTGTCTGCAGACCATCTACAGTATAGACTTATAAACTATTTATGGTATTACCATATGAAATATATCTTCTACATAATAGAATGTCCCTCAGCCATAGCTTAAAATTGCCTTCATAAATTAAGTAGGATCATTCAATTTGAGCGAAATAATCCTTTAATATGTGGAGGGGGGGGGGGGGGGGGGGGGGGGGAACACAGTACCTGCCCAGGTTAAACACAGAAATGGTCCACCTATCCTGGTATTCATGGCAGACCTGTGCCCGCCAGATCTCACCACATGAACTATTGAAGTGCATGAAACAGCTGTTGTCATTTCTCATGTTTATTAGGCCATTATGAATTGCTTGTTTCACCATAAACACTTCCCCCCCCCCCCCCCCCCCCCAGAAAAAGGCATTACCTATCAGATTTGCAGTCAATCTATACCTACCTTTTGTGGAAAATTTTGTACAAAAATCTGAAATACTGCCTTGCTGGTTTCGCTATTGAGTTACTAGTTACAGGAAAGAAGTAATTCATAGTGATCTGAGGCCATTCTTGAAGAGAAAGGTCAGGTTATCATAGAAAACCTACACATCAGTGACCATATCACCATTTATAGCTCAAGTATATATATACACAGCTCATGCAAGGAAAATGGTGAAGAACAAACTTACCCTGTTTTATGGATGTCAATGATGGCTGGGAAGAGAGATCTGAAGTAGGTGCAGGTGCAAATGAGTAGAAGTATTACTACTAGTAAACTTTGGAAGTTGAAGATGGCCGACTGCAATGGGAGAGAGAGGACAACACAGTAATAGCAGCTGCAGTTTATCAAACGGTTATTCCTTACCATCGCTAGAGTTTCCTAGCTCCCCCAAAGAAAACCGTTAAGGTAAGGGTCGACGCCGTTGCTTCTTGCTAATATTAGTCGTTGCCTAAGCAACCTAACAATTCAGCTGCAAGGGTGAGTTAAGACTATTTGTACTGAGCCAGCTGTACGAAGATGCCGGAGACTGAAGAGTTCGGTGAAGGTGGAGTGGGGAACCAAACACGTACTACTGAACCTCACCCACCTGGGCTTAAGGTTATAGGAAAGAGCGCGTCTGGGGCTGACCAAGCGAGAACTGTGGATGTTGTAGTGGCGGCTAGCCCAGAAAGTGGTTCTGAACTGGAGGCTGGACCTGATTCTAGTCCACCTAATAAGTTTGATAAACAAGAAGAGAAGAGGAAAGATGTGTCTGGTCCCAGGTATGTCTCTAGGGATGCATTCCATGGGAGAAAAAAATCGTCTGGAAAATAATTTTGCTGTTATTTAGCTAGTGGTTGATAGTGGGAATAAGAAAAAGGATAGGACAGCACTGGTTATTATATTAGGGGATGGAAGAAAGACACGAGATTTGTTATAAAATTTTTGTCAATAACAGCTACTGATGAGCTTGTTCAGGTATTATAAGTTTTACCAGATATGTTTTGGCAAGAGTGACTGTACATCAGCTATATTGCACCATAGATATTGTAGTATAAGGGTTGGGAACAGCAATAAAATCCCTATAGAGTGATGTCACATCCTATTTTATCTGTACTACGGCTCTAAAATGAAAAAGAACCTTAGCTCTCAACTGATTCACTTCATTATTAAATCCTTTCTAGTCCTCAGAAAGGCAGGGGGTAGCATAGGACCCCTTTCAATAAGGCACATTTTTGTACATACCCAGTAATAAAATCATGGAAGTTCTTGAAATGGCATTTCTGGCATTTTCATCTTGTGTGGTTGTGCTCCTAAACTTTGTATAATTTTTTGTTTTGTTTTTTGGGGTAAGTAAGATTTGGATACTGTGTTTGTTCATTGTAGCTATAATTATCTTAGTTCAATGCATTGTTTAGTAAAAAAAATAAGAAATGAAATACTTATATTTTTTGGCAGCTACACCTCAAAAGGGTAAAAATTGTTTGTCTTTTTGTGGGGTTTTTCTTTTCAGAGTCAACTTGCTGCTTAGTAATAGGAAGTTTTGATCCCTAGATATATGTCTAAATAATTGTTTAAGAGTATTTATTATTTGATACCTGCCAATAACTCACTTACCAGACAGTGCCACACTAAGGCATTCACAGATTGAACTACCAATACAGTCACTTCGATAATATTCTGATAATATCCGATAGAGTGTAATGCAGCTGTTTCACGTAATCTTTACCATTTCCAATCCATAATATACTACAGTATCTATGGTGGCACTTGCACTAAAATAAAAAATAAATAAATAAATAAAAAAAAAAAATTAAAAAAAAATTATTAAAGAAGAAAAAAAGGATTTCGTCAAGATCATCACATAGGTGCACTTTAAAACACACACAGAGAGTCCCTGATGTACCATTATTAATGGCATGGGTAAACCTTAGAACTCTGCTTGATAGAGATGGTGTGTGTCAGGTAATCTATATATAGCATCATATTTATATCTCTAGAATGACTAAGGAAGCATTGCTTCAGATCTGTAAGGACCTCAAGTTGTATCGCACCCCACACCTCAACGATGTCCTCTACCTCCACTACAAAGGTATTGGCAATAACAATGATGGCCGCCATGATGCACCTTGTGGCATTCACCTTCCCTTTTTCTGTCCCTCTTTCTTCCACCTTCTATATTATATTATCTCTCTTTTATCAATCTTTGCTTTCTGTCCCACTCTGTCTTCACCCCCTCCTTATCCTCCATCATGCTTCCACCTCATTTTCTCTCATCTTTAAAACACACCTCCCCCCCCCCCTCCCTGTCTTGCAGGATTTCCCTACATTGAGAACTTGGAGGAGTATGTCGGTGTGAAGTGTCTGTGGCTGGAATGTAATGGGATCTTGGAGATCTCTGGTCTGGAGAAGCAACAGAATCTTGTGTGTCTGTACGCAGGATTATAAGACAGAGCTATTCTGTAGCCTCTCTGCATTCATGCACACATTGCATCCATCACTGACATATTTATGCACTGTTTTTCACTCTCTTTGCCTGCTGTCTTGTCGTCTGAAACTGCACAGGTTTATGCAGCAGAATCTGGTGAGGAGGATTGAGAACCTTCACCCTCTGCAGCAGCTGGACACTCTCAACCTCTCAAACAATATCATCTTGAGGCTGGAGAACCTTCGTAAGTACACATGAGCTTTTGTTGGCGACACAATACATTATCTATGTTGGGAATGGAAGTGGTGGAAAGGGAGTGTTTGTTGTTCCTTGTATTGCATGGCAAGTTCTGAAAGAAAACAACAACACAAACAAAAATAAAAATACAAACAAAACAACCAAATGTTACATTTCATTTTCTAGTGTTTAGTTTCCCCTCTGTGTGCTCACAAATATTTTGTAAGCTCCTCCTTGTGTGCCATTGGTTTACCTCATGTTGTCCATGGTTGGTGGTGTGCAGGTTGTCTCCCTCTGCTCAACACGCTGCAGGTGGCTCACAACAAGCTGCAGTCTGCGGCCGACATCGAGGAACTGGTCCACTGCCACAACCTCAGGTGCCAACACCGCAAGGAGAGAGAGAGAGAGAGAGAGAGAGAGAGAGAGAGAGAGAGAGAGAGCTGTGTGGCTCTAGGGTTGTTTATACACATCTTAGACCACAAATTTTGAAGATTGTAGGACTTGTGGGTTTTGTTTCCAATTTTATCTGATTTTAATTTTTTCCCCTTTCACCTGCACATTTATTAATAATTATTCAAATATGAGTATTTCATTTTCTATTAAAAAGCTAATATATACATGTATATACATAGGTAACATAAACATAATATTTTTTCTTTTCTCTTTTTGCATAATTAAAAAAAAAAATCCAACTATATTTCCCCTTTTCTTTTGTTTTTCTTTTTCATTCCTATTCTAAACAATTTCCTTACTTCATTCATATTTAGAAGGTTTAAATCTGCATAACTTTTTGTGTGTATGATTTCCTATTTGCAGTGTGGTAGATTTATCACACAACAGGTTGACTGATCGCGATGTCCATGGGGTGTTAGTCGCCATGCAAAAACTGGTAAAGTGCATATAAAGCATTGCAACAGCTCCATCAGCACCTTTCCATGTTGCCACAATCACAGGGAGTGCTGAACTTGAGTGGCAACGAAGTGATACGACTTCTCCCAAACTACCGCAAGAACCTCATCTGTGACGTGGTGAGTCACTCCATGAGCAGTCCCTTGTTCTGTTACTTTTTATCCCTCATTCTCTCACCCTCTCCTCTCCAAGACCACACTGAAGCATCTTGATGATAGGCCCATCTTCCCTAAAGACAGAGCATGTGCAGAAGCCTGGTAATGGTTGCCAAGATAAAAATTTGTGTATTCCAAGTTGTGTTTTAAAAATAGATTGCATGCTATTTATGGTGTAATTTCCAAAGTTAGCGAAGTAATGTCAGGAAATGTGATGTGTTTCTCACATGTAACATTAGATGTTCATTTTCCTCCATGAATTGCTTGCAGGAGGCGAGGTGGTATTGAGGAGGAGAGGACGGAGAGACAACAATGGAACAAGCGGGAACAGGAGAAGATCATGGACAGTGTTTATTGTGAGGATACAGTGTTAACCTATTACCTTTACATGGACGCTGTGCTAAATATACCAGACATGCCAATAGTCCCTCATTCCATAGTTTTGGCAGTTTTATCCCTCTCTCTCACTGTCATCCTGCTAGGTATGCTACATGTATCTCCGTTTAGTAAGCACAACTTGTGGGTTGGTGTTGCTACATTTTATTTCAGTCTGCTCTGGGTTAGGGAAGTGAGACCAGACCAGACACATCCAATAAGTCAGCTCCCCACCCTCCACCCCTTTTTTTTGTCTTGGACTCCTCCTCTTCCCTCCATTCCCCCATTTATTTCCCTTGCCTGTATTTCCTTTCCTTTTTTCACTTTCCTTTTTACATTTTATCATTGCACACCCAACCACCCCTAGCCATTAGGAAAGGTTAATGGTACTTTAAATTCTCTTTGCGCTCCACCAAAACAATTTTTAGTGATCTCTAATTGGGAAAGGTTTAGTGAGTCTGAATGGCCTTTTATGTGTGTCAGAAACTTGTAATAGTAAAAATTTTTCCCCTTTTTGGTTGATTTTAGAGATTCCTCAAGTGAATGCCCTGGAAGTGGTCATCTACTGGGGTAGCTCAACATGGCAACATTGGAACCAAGCCATCTCAGAATGGGGAATGTGTACTGTATATTAAATATTGAAGTTAGCTGAATAATTTAGATGATCAGCATCAATTCACTTGTGTCTGTCAGCAGTCTTTGAAGAAAATAAAATGGTTTTAACTAGTTGTAACCAGAAACTTCAAGCCTCAAAATGATCCAGTCACTATAGCCAAGAGTACTTCCATTCCTTAGTGACTTGAAAGTACAAACACCAAGTTGGAAGGATTGTAAATCAATGCACTACCATGTATAGTTCCTTCCATAGCAATGAAGTGTAGATTATGAGTTAAGAAATAGAAGTGCAGTTCATCCATTCACTAACCATCCCTGAAGCTGTACAACAAGCTTGCACCAAGTGGGAGGAACTGCATACTCCATGCTGACCGCATTGGAAAATACGGCCACATCATCAGCACTCCTGTACATCTTGGATTTAAAAATGATCTTTACCAAAAAAATATAATGGGGGTGGGGAACAACAAAAAAGCAACAGACAAAAAAGATAAGAAAAAAAAACCCAAAATATAACCAAAAAAATCCACCCTAAATATGTAAATAACATTTTATCAACCAATCTAGTACCACCCAACAAGATTACATTGTGTAACACTGTATTAGGGTATTATATCTGTATGTGTTTTCATGTATGTGAAGATCTGTCAAATGTCCGACGTCGTGCTGTAGCTCTAAAGCAGCAGCGGCTGATGATGACCCAAGGACAGGGTCAAGGTGTAGCAGAGATCACGGAGAAGTGGGAGGAGTCTGAGACAGATGAGGTAAATTTAATAAGTACATAAAAACAGAAGTAAAAAGAGGTATAGCTGGCAACCATGTGTCCAATCTCATTCAGAAACCATGTGCGTATTCTGATAACCATGTACTCATCTGATAACCATGTGTCCCATTCTGATAATCACGTGTCTCTCATCTCATTCTGATGATCATGTGTCTAATCTCGTTCTGATAATCATGTATTTATATCTCATTCTGATAATCATTTATCTAATCTCATTCTGAAATAATGTGTCTCATTCTGATAATCATGTGCTCATTGATCTGACAACCACATGTTTCCATGGAACAAGCTATTGGCAGTTAAACCATGGAGGGTTGTGGAGAACAGTAATAGTAACTGATGACATACCAAACATTTACCTCATAAAATGGCAGCACATGCGTTCCTCACAGATAGTTAGTTAACCAGCACTAGTTTTGCTGGTCCACAAGTTGTACATAACTCACTCAGCTTTGCACATTAATTTTAATTGAATGTTCTACAGGAAGAACTGCCCGAGTTGGAAGATGATAGTGATATATGTGAGGGGAAGAGCAAATCTGATGAAAAATTTGTCAATGACAATATGGCTATGGCAGCTGTATCACACCCCTCGGCTTCAGAATCCTTCACGCCCAGTGGCATCACTCTGGATGGGGATAGTAGTGATGATGATAGTGAGTCTAATGTTGAACTTGCTGGAAGGAAACAGCACAGAAGAGTGCAAGAGGATACCATGCCTCTCATGACTCCTTCCAAGACTGAGGAGGAAAGTGATATACTCCCTTTGAAAGTGTCACCAGAGAGCCGAGAAGAGGAGCATGAAGAAGATGATTTACCTCTGATTATCCCAGCACACTCTCTGTCTAGCTCTGATCTGCTCTGCTTAGAAGGTGAAGATAAAGTGGTTAGCATGGAAGAGGGACTTGTTATTTCTTCCTCAGCTGCACCTTCAGCTTTGGACACCTACTCTTCCTCCATTTCTTCACCGGCCTCCTACCACACTCATTATGCTGAGAAAATCATGAAGTCACCAATAGAAACAACTGGGTTTCAAGAAGGCAGACCTTTCAAACCAATCATTGAAGTAATGGCATCCACAGATGTTGGTGAGGCAGAGGAGGAAGATACTAAATTGAGTGAGGCTTTGGTGAGTAGCTCTGTGGAGGAGGATACCTCTCTGCACCAGCTGTTGGCTAGGGCAGGGTCAAGCTCACCACAACTCATGGAAGACGAAGTTAAAAACCTTTATCAGTCAGCATCTCCACAGCAAGCTGGAGGAAGAAAACAGCATGAAGAAAAGGAAGAATGGGTTGGGATTTCTCCTAGTGATGATAAGGAACATTGGGCTAGGGCTAGGGATGAAATCCAAGCTTCGGTGATGAAACAAGAGAATGGTAATCTTGTTATCGAAGATCTGCAACAGGATGTATCTGTTCCATTGCTTCCTGTCCCAACCCTCGTCCCTGATGAGCTGAAACAGGATTTCAAGCTTGCTGAAGTTCCTATTGTGAGCGAAGCCTCATTGAAGCATGTGGATGCCATCTTGGCAGGATTGGAGGGAAAGGCAGAGAAGGATATGTCCAGGGAGGAAAAGGTGTGGAAGTTGGCGGCCAGAGGAGGCTCAACACTGAAGGAGCAAGTTGAACCACTCAATCTCCGGACAAATGTCAAGATGAAGGAAGGCACACAGGAAGCTATCCTATTGGATAAAGCCTCTCTCAAGTTCTGACTGCTAATAACAATACATATTATACATTATTATTAGGTACTACATCTGTGAGAGTGCAATACTTGTATAATTAAACATTATTAATAGGTGCATTGAGCCGGGCACCTTTTGATGCAGGTAGAGGACTGCCTTTGGGTACAAATTCTTTGCTCTGCCTTCCCCCCCCCCCCCCCCCCCCAGTCAGCTGCCTTCCATCTACACCTGTGCCCACCTAGATGGCCTTCTTGGGAAATGGCACTGGGTTCCTAGCATTCCATCTCAGGAAAATGTGCTCCCCTCACTAGTTGAGGGTTGCCCCCCCCCCCCCCAAGTGGGTGTGGTGGCAGTGTATGCTGACTCTGGCGACCCACAGGAGTTTGCCACCCTGTGATAACTGTAAGCTGTGGGCTGAGAAAGAAAAGAAAGAAAAAGAAGAAAAAAAACTGTGTGGGAGTGCAATACTTGTATAATTAAACATCATTGACAGGTACTATGTGTGATTTACAATCGTATATATTAATGTGCTTGTCGTGATCAATCAGAGCAAAATATTAAATAAAAAAAAAGGGTGTAGGTGTCTGCTACTGTCCTAGTGGGCATTGGAACTTCACAAAATAGTTGAGGAAGGTGGATGGATATATTCAGAACAAAGATATCTGGAGCAGTAAGACTGAACAGCAGCAAGAGCTACTCTATCCAGGAGAAGGTTAGTCTCTTCCAGAGACCCCTTACCATATCCCTTATCTTATTGATTTTGACAGAAGACAATTTCTCTCCCTAGAAGACACTTTACCTATACTTAGTAGTGTTTACAAAAATTATTTGTTTTAATGTGGACTAAGAGCATAGCAATAGAGACTGCTGCAGAGAACAATGGCTAAAGCAATTCAAATTATCCATTGGCAAGGAGTATTATAGGTCTTCCTTCCTCTCCTTGAGACATATCTTGGAACCAATTCTGTGTGTGGTGATGGTGGGAGAAGTGTTCTGTTGTTTTTGTTTTTATTTATTTGTTTTTATGTGGGTGAGTCAATTAGTGGCTTTTGATTTTAACTACTTTACCTAATTCGAACTGTGGAGCTGCTCCTGTCAGGTGATGGTGGGGTGTCAGGTAATGACTTCCTAAGTACCTACACCCAAGCAAAGGACAGAAGTGAGCTTACACAGTGGAAAAATTAGGGGAGCAGAAAAATAAAAGTTAAAAAGGGGGGTAGTCATCTGGCTGAACTTAGAGCTTAAATGAACTTTTAACCAAATGTGGTTTTAGCCAACTTGGTGGGGTAAAGAGTAGAGTGGGTTGAGCACATAAAAAAAAGAAATACCCTGAAGACTGTGAATAGTCCCCTCTGCAGCTGGTTAACTGACCAATAAACTATCTAATGTTTAACTGCTTTTTCATCTCTATCTCATTCTATATTGTGTTCAAGCACTATCAATCCATAGTCTGAACAAATTGAAATAATATTTTAGTTATATATCAAAAGAGCTGCAGCAATTGATGAGTGCACATGATTTACTTTCCTTTTCTTCATAAAGTTAAAAAATACGTCCACTCTCCATATCAAAGGAGAGAGGGGGGGGGGGGCTCCCTAAATCATTTTTAAGGCTCCATAATGACAGAAGTACAAAAAATTATATGTCAAAATTAAGTCATGAATGATTGTACACAGATAATGCAGTGTGAAAATGTCCTCCAATAGAACTCTAATGTGATTCCTACCTTATAGTCCAGCAGTTACTTTATGGTGTATACAACATTTTTTTGTTGGATTCTATATCTCAAAACCATACTTTTTAAGGATCTGGAGGGTAACATTCTGTAAAAGTTGACCATTTTGAGGCATGGGCCCATTAAAATTGAAGAGAGAGAAAAACACAGATTTCCCCCCCCCCCCCCTTCATTTTATGTAGCAATACCAGGGCCGCCTTCTCCCCTCCCACTCAGGGAACAGCTTAGCAGTGCACTAGTACTCCTACCTACCCAACTAATTTATCTTTTTTTAATTTTTTTTTTAATTCCACATGATTTTTTTTTTCTATTTCTTCTTTTTGGTTATAAAAGACAACTTTGACACTCAATTTTGTGACTATGTTAAATCAAAAATTGAGTAGTAATTTCAAACATTGCTGCCTCAAAATGCAAGAATATGACATTTTGGTATCATGTTGGCAGCTGCAGAAAATTGCTTGGTATTTTTTCTTTTTTATACATTTTGATATATGAAACTTCTTGTATTCACAATAGAACAAAACTGATCGAGTGTGAACCCCCAAAAAAGAGGGGAAACAAGAGAGATAAAAATATAAATGGTTAGGTAAATAAATAAATGAATGAATAAATATAAAGATTGATGATGAGAGAAAAACCATTCATTAAATGAAGACATACATGTAATATTGAGATAAATAGGTAATAGACACAATAGGCAATAGAGTCCTCGGACACAAGCCAACACAGATAAATATTTCAATTTATATAGTGAGCTTGGCAAGGCTAATAGATCCTAGAGTGACTGAGTTAGGTAATTAATGATCTGGTGCTACACCAGACCATCTGCTTATGTGCCATGAATATTTGTTGAGAGCAGGTAATAGACACTTTAGCAGCCTGTAGCAGGATGGAAGAGCTTAATTAAATTCAGTCGTGAGGAAGAATGTCTATAATTGCTTCTTTGGCACTTGGGGGGATGTGGCCAAGAGAGCCAATTTCAACAGTATGGTAAGTTGTATTCCATTTTCTATCCTTCAGGTCATTGACAGGTAGTTATAATTTTCTTTGCTTTGTTTTCTAACTCTTGCATTTTGGAGGGCAGATTTAGAATTGGATGGGACTGTCAGTTTGAGTATTTGAATTTCTCTGGTACTATGTATTATGACAATATCTGGTCTTGATAATGTGGATAAGATCTCAGGGGGGATTGTGGAAGGAGGTTGTCCTCTGCCCTCCAGTGATCTAGATCAGCGTAGATCTTGACATCATGTGGTAGATTATATTTAAGATTGATAAAGATCGACTTTAATACTGAATCATGGCGTCAAGTGAACCAACCTTGCTGTAATGCTGTAAGGCATCCATTGGGGATATGAGTGGTGGTTGGTCAGGTTGAGGAACAAAGAGGACATTTGGAGGCACATTGGATATTCCACCTGCATAGATTTGCAGGATGAGGCCAGGAATCAGAGCCCGCCCTTAGCAAGAATGATAATTGCCCATGTGGTAGTCCAGATTGTACTATCTTCTTCCAAGAATGACGCTCACTTTCCAATATAGTAATTTTTTAAAATTTGTTCTGTACTTGAGGTTGGATAGGCATCTTTCTTTTATCCTTTTATTGATCTTATTAGTCAGATTTTTCTTAGGTGTGGTTAGAATCTGAGAGATGGGGATATCGAAGTAGTCCTTGAAAAGGGTAGATATTTTAAAGTTTTGTTAAACATTGTTGGAAACTAATAGTTCTTGTAGTTGGTATACAAGAGGGTGGGGGATTTCATGATTGCTGTGAGGTAAGTGATTTTTTCTTTTAGTTTTATGCTACTGAGTTGGGGAATTTTCATGACCTCTGGATGGTACAGCAGCACTCGAATAGCATTTCTTGGTAAGTTTAGCCACTTTTTCATCCTCCTTTTGCTACTGCCTCTAAATTTTTGTATTTTAGTAGTGCTGGTTTGATTCACTGCCAAGAAATAGTGGAATGATGGTGCCAGGTAATGATGGTATATCCATACTTTGAACTCCCCTCGGATATGTTTTGCATCAATTTTTTCCATAGCTGCTTTGAACTTGCTTGAGATAGAATCATTACACAAGGTAGTGGTTGATTTTGGAGTACAAGCAATGTTTTTGCCCCAGAAACTTGGTGCCTGCCTTGGAAATAAGGTTGTCTTACCACTAACAAGAGTGACTGAGAATTTTTGTCTTGTTTGAGACTTTCAATGATAGAGTGTAACATTTGCCTGCCCTAATCGCTAGATCCAAATCAGATGCACAAAGATCAATTCTAGATAGGGCATTCCTGTGATTTTCTTTGTCAGAGCTAATTAGAGTTAGGTCATCTGCAAAAGCCTTGATTTTATGTTCAGAGGATTTGACCATCTTCCTTGAATTGGTGAGTTGGTGACAAACTGGAATAAAATCTGGAGGGAGTGAATCGATGTTGTAGTACTCTTTAGATGACTTTCCAGCGAATTTTCACTTAGCAGTGAAAAGATTTAAGTATTCAGATGTGCCATTTGGATATATTAGCTCAGCATCTCCTTTTGAGCTATATTTAAGCACCACTGATTTGTACCAGCCTTTAGGTTCCTCTGAATAATCTTCTTCCCATAGCACTTGAATGGTTGCTCCACAATGTGGAAGGTCTTGGCTTTTGGGGATTGGGATATTGAAGTAGAAACCAGGGCAGCTTATTTTTTCCATCATCTTTATTACTGGAGTGAGAGCCAGTAGGAAGATGATGGGAGACATAGTGTCTCCTTGGAAGACTTCACGGATGATTGGGAAAACTGAAGTAACCCAAGAGGATGAATGGATAAAGCCAGTGAGACTGTCATAAAGGTTGGTGACATGCTTGATGATACTGTCAGGTACCTTCATGTGGAACATGATGCCTTTCACAAAAGAGTGGAAAATTGACCCAAATGCTTTCTTAAAATTGATAAAAGTGATAGTGAGTGGTAAGTCATTTTTTCGGGCATGATCAATGTTGGAAGTTAAAGTGAAGATGTGTCCCGTTGTACCATTTATTCCTGATAGGAAACCTTTTTGGATGGAGGGATCAATGATCTTGTTTACTAGACAAAATCTTTCTATTATCAATGCTAGAATTTTGTGAAATAATTTGCTTATTGAAGATGATAGGATAATGGGCCTGTAATTTGAAGGGGTTGACTGATCACTTTTTTTTGTGGATTAGTATGATTTCCCCTGTCCCCATATTGATGGTGCCTCCATGGACTCTCACATGATCTTAGTGTACAGGGTAGCTAGGAAGTGGTGGCAGGTAGGTAGATTCCTTAGCTGACCATAAGTAATTTTATCCAAACCTGGAGCTGATGGCTTCTTGTATCTTTTAAGAGCCTTTTGATGATGATGGGAGTTATAGGGGATAAATCAAACTCTTCAGTAATGTTGGGTGGTTGGAACGCAGTGTAGACCCAATCTGGAAGGCTTGAATATTTGGAATTTTCACTAGAGAAAGAGTTTGAGAATTTTAGAGTTTCCTCTTTTGAAAAGGTTGTTTCTAGTATGGATTTTGTGTTGCAAGTTTCTTTGGCAAATTGCCATCGATTTTTCTTGTATAACTTCTCTTCATTAGTTGTCCTCTGATGTTTAGCTAGTTTCTTAGCATGCTTCAACATTTTATTGCGAGCCCTCACTGCATCAAAATAACCTTTTGCCCCTGTTGAAGAATTGATATCTCTCCTCAATTTGTTCTTTTTTCAGCTAGAGTTTTGCAGTATTTAACTATGCTGCGATCAAAGTGGTTACTATGGTAATTAATTATGTTTGAAATATGCCATAGTGCCAGAGCTTATCTTAGTTCCTGGTCTATTACTTTCCAGTCAGGTTTAGGTTTAGGACTTGGCATAGGCTGGTATGTAGCATAATTTTGTGGTTGTATAGTAGGAGATAAAGTAGTGACATCATTTGATATTACTTTCCAGTCAGGTGTAGGCTTTGGACTGGGCTGGTGAATAGAATAATTTTGTAGCTGGATAGTAGACTATTTGCTAGTTGCAGGGGGTTGTTAGAGACTGCATGCACATGCCTGACTCTCATCAAGAGAGTGCTAGTTAATAACACTACTTGGTGCAAATGAGTTATAGAAATAGTTAATATGAGCAAAGGGTTGGAGAAGAGTGTCAATTATGACAAGCCTGCTGGAGTGTGATGAATGCAAGTGGAATATGTTGTTTGGAAAATAGCAGAGTCCATGTACTATTTTGTAGACTACAGATAGTTTGAAGTGTAATCTTCTATCATTTTACTTTGGAATATTAACCAAGCTGATGAGTATCTCATAGTTAAAGTCCCATTGGTGAGTGATCATCTTAAATGGAACCTGTGGCACAGATTCCAGATGGCTGATCTCTTTCTGAGTTAATGGATCCCACAGTTGTGTAGCATACTCGAGATGAGAACGAACAAGACTTAAGTACAACTATTTGAGATTTTCTGTAGATGCATTAAAGTAAAATTATCTGTACAATAGTCCCATTATCTTTCTTGCCTTTTTGGAAACTCTCGTGATATGTGTGACTGCTCCCTGGCTTCTATCCCCTGTTATTCAGGCAACCAGAGTAGTGGCATGATCCCTGACACACAAGTTAGGTATCACTACCCAACTTTGTATCAAGGCTACCACACCACCCCTCTATTAGTGGCTGGTTCACAACGTGAGTTCTCAACAAAGATAAGTATCATAAACTGATCCAGTGAACTGCTGGTATCAGACAATAGATTCTTTTACAATATTTGCACAACAGCTATGCACAATGATACACTCTTTGGTAGTTAGTGAAGAACTTAATTATATTCAGTTATCTCTGTCTTTTATAGTTTATAGTTTGTGGTTACTTCCTGGGCCTCTGCTCCCAGGGGCCAGCTGAATCCTTCTCATGTGAGTTCTCATAATAATCCTTATCCAGCATCTCTTGGTTACCCACATTCATATTAACTACAGAATTCTCATAACTCCTGTCTTTATCCAGCCTCTCTTGGTTACCCACATTTGGTCCTCCTTCTGTGGCTCTAAAAAGCACTATTTAATTAGACTATGCATACAACTGGTCTTCTGACTACTTGCGTTCTCCATCAAGCTCCCTTAACTGTCAAGCAGAGGTGATCACCCAAGCTTCTTATACTTTATAAAATACTTAATTATATATATTTTTTTAATTATCCTACAAACATCATCTACCAAATTTTAACTCCTATCCTATTATCTTGTAACTATTGGCCTTCCAACATTCTAATTCCTTTCTCTCCAACCTTTGCTACTCAATTTTCTTTCATTCCCATTGCTGCAGCACTGTGGAACTCTCTTCCAACCCATGTAAGAACATCCACCTCTTATTCAATCTTCAAAAGCTCAATCAAGCAATTGGGCCTTAGTTAAATTATCTTATCTCTTAAGACAAGTTCATCACATCTAATTTATCCATTAATTGATGTACCACGAAATATCTACTAATTTTATCAGCATTTATTCATTAATTCATGTACCATGTAATTCATTATTAGCTTCTGCTATTTAGATTTCTTTTCCTTGTTGTTATACAAAATTGAAGTCACTCTTGGGAGGATTTGTTGTCTATGTTACAATAATCACATAGTTCCCTTCCTTTTAGAATGAATTTATCATGATGTTAAGTGACTTTTAACTTCTCAAGTAATTTTTTTTCTGTTTTAGTCTGAGAGTAGGATTATTGTTTAATATATGCACCCACTACTATGTTAGATTCATATTTATCTTCTCAGTACTTCTTTTGAGTTCCTACATATTTTTAATACTTGGCATTATCAAGTATCTTTAGCACTCATAGTTGATGCTATGCAAATCCATGCTTTTGTTGTTTTGGCTATAATATCTTATATTGGATGGGATATTGGGTAGTATATAAGTTAATTTCACAATCTTATATATTAATAATATCATAAAGGAATGTATATTGATGGAGGTGTAAAAAGTACATCACAATTGAGAGATGAGTAATACATATTGTAATGCATAGAGTAATTACAAAAGATCTGGAGTGGGGTCAAGAGTAATTTTTTTAATACAATTTTTCCCCTAATTTTTCAGAGGAAGGAAAGATATAAAAAGAAGTAATTTGTATCAAGGGCTGCTAAATATACTCCAGTGATATGAACACACTGTTTGCAATCAGCTAAATGACAAAGTGAAATTCGTAATACTAAATAGACTAAGTTACCTATAAAAATTTCCCCATTCTATTATGAATAATTGGCTCATTCGAATACCATGTTATGAATCAGGTCAACCTAATAAAAATAGAATAAGGCATTTTGTGTATCATGCCACTTTTATTCTAAGCTCTGTCATGATGGGTATGATGGTGTTTCATTGAACTCTAATATATGCATAAATTTCAAAAATTATTCAGAGATTTTCTTAAGAGGGCTGCTCTTGACTTGATAACATTAAATTGGAATGTGCATTGAGCTAAGGTTTGCTTACAGTATATATTATAATGTATGATAACCACCATGCAATTATTATTATTATATTTCCAGGATATAGCACTCCACCAAAACAGTTATGATTTCGAAATTTTTGTGCAGTGTTTGATATGTTGCTATACTTTTATGAACATTATTTATTTTGTTTGTTTTTATTTTCTACTAAAAATTATACAATAATTATGTTATGTAGTTTTAAGCTTTAAAATAGACTTTCCCCAGGTGTAATGGTCCTTGCAGCCATTTGGCAGGTTATCATACACATACAAATAATTATGTAAACACCACTAGCTCTATTAGTACAAGATAAGGGATGTGGTGAATATTGTTGAACAAACATTGGTACAGAATTGCATTCACAGTTATACATCATATAAACATCAAAAGAGAGCCATTAAAGACATCAAAGATAATATTCATACACATATTAAACTAATATTAATAAAGTTGCAGTCAACATGATGCCAAGAGTGCATCTTTTCAACAGTAAATAGGTGATTATGTAACAGTGGTAATATCAGAATAGACATTCTTTGAAAATAAATTGTTTACGGAACACATGAACTGGGGAATTGGGAAAAATGAAAGAAGTTGGGGAGGGGGGGGGGGTGGCTGGGTTGAGATCAGACTCTGAGAGAAGTGGGAGCTTGATTGGAGGAACCAGCTTTCCACTGGCAACCTTTTTATGGCTGCAGCAAGAGTTGGCATCCCTTCCCACTTTCAATAACCACCAACAGATCCTCAGATTAAAAAGTAGGAAATTTTGAGCAATTAGAAATGCTTAACAATTGATAGATTTATGATAAGTTGTGGAAAATAAAACAAAATTTTGATGAACATTCTAACCTTGCTGGCAAATGTTCCTCTAGTACAGTGCTCATCAACCCTTTTCAATTCTTTCTGTTCACCCAACCAGAGAATCTTGTTGCCCCTAAGCATTGGAAACCAGCAGGAGGCCACAAGGGAGGAAAGTGTGGGTGGCAAACCAACAGCTTTTAAGCTAGCTAATACTTGTTATTTAATATATTTAGACACAATTTTGATAATATTTTCCAACTAGCTTAGTCACGCTCATCAGGTCAACAATCACTTACTTTACAAGGAAGAGGGGTTGAAGTGGATTTGAAAAAGCATCAAACTTTGATTTCCCCATGAGTTCTCTGGAAATTTCACTTGGAAGTTGAAATTGTGGAAGACAATTTTGGCTAAAGAACATTCAAAACACTGGTGAAATAATAAGTTGGACTGCATCTTCACCAGCTGAAGCTTCAGCTAAAGCTAAAATTGGCATGTGATAATAAAATTGGGCCAGGTTAATAATTTTTAACAGTTAGCGCTGGTGGAAACAATAACAGAAATCTGGATTAGGTAAATGTATTTCAGTTTAAATTGGTAAATTAAAGTTGGTGAAAAGAGGGCATCATTAGAGACCTGCCGAACCTACTTGGATCCGCCACTGGGTGGGTGGGTGGGTGGAACCTACTTGGATCCGCCACTGGGTAGGTGGGTGGGTGGGTGGGTGGGTGGTGTGTTTGTTCATTCCTTCATCCATGAGTTCTTTTTTTCATTGGTGAGTGGGAGCACAAATTTCTGTCAATTTCTGTCAATTTCTGCCAATTTCTGTCAATTCCTGTCAATTCCTGTCAATTCCTGTCGATTTCTGTCTTGACACTTTTCAATTTACATTGTGAATATTACTGAAGTTAAGCATGCATTTGTGGGGGTGGGTGAATTAAATGAGGAAAGTCTCTTAAAATCTTTAAATTCACTGAGGATAAAATTGTAATCAGCAAAAATAATACAAAGAAATAAAAAAAAAAGAAGAGAGAAAGGAGTCTCTATGCATTTCCTACCATATATAGACATATTCGAAGAAGCTTGCACTCAAAGTAGTGTCAGTTTTTGTATTTACCAAATTTGATAGTATCACACATGCATATGTTTGTGTTCTAGGAGCACTTGTATTACTATATGGACACAATATTCATGCAATCAAAAAAAAAAAATTTTTTTATACATTAGAAAAAAAATTAATATCTTAGCATATATCTTTAGTGTGATGCCAATGGGTGGTGGTGGTTTTGGTGTTGGTGGAGGAAAGGAAACTTCCAAGAGTATCTGTACTTACATATTTAAAAAAATTAAGTTCAATGCCTAAGTCCTCCATATAGCTAGCTAATTAAAAAGCCATGATCAGATGAAAATGCCATGGTCAGATAAATAGTATTACAATAACTGTTACACTACTCCCTCTTTATTAAGCATTCATCCCGAATATGTTACTAAGCTACCCCAGGAACAAATCAGTTTGGGCAATGTCTTGCACGACTAGGGTAGCGAGATCTTGCAGGTTCATGAAGTTCGTCATCTACTAGCTGATTGCCATAGTCAATCAGTTCCATGTTCACTCCAAGTTTGGAAGGTGTGAAATGACTAGAAATATGGTTTGGGTCTTCATCTAAGTGACTCAAAGCTGTTAGGCCGTCCTGTTCAAATCTTGTACCTGGAGCACACAATTTCAGTCGATTGAAATGCACCACATGTGTTTTCCTTTTCTTTCCGATACTTTTGATCCAGTAGTCACATTCTGTCAATCGTTTCATTACTTGGAATGGGCTAGTCCAAGGGTGGTGAAGCTTCCTTGATCTCCCATGTGGGATACAAGTAGAGTGTAACTAAACCATTTCACTAACTGTACATAGTTTTCCATGAGTGGTCCTGTCACAATATTGCTTTCGATGTTCATGGCTTGTAATGAGCTGTGACGTCACACTTTGGTATGCATCTTCCAATCCTTTCTTGAGATGAAGGGCATACTCAGAAACAGGGAGTTTGTCAGGCTTTCCAATACCATAGATCAGATCCAGTGACACTTCCTACCACCCTCAATGTGATGGCCTGGTAGAGAGATTTAATCGTACTTGACTGGACATGCTTGCTACGATCACCAAAAACCACTCTTTTGATTGGGAAGACCAACTCTCCAAGGTATGCATGGCTTATAATAGCAGTATACACCCTTCAACAGGTTATACCCCATTTTTTGTTTATTGCAGATAATGGAATCTGTCCCATAATTTCCAACTCACACTGTGGTGGAACATGCAGTAGTTCACCCACTGTAACAGCAGCACAAGATAAAACCCCATCAGATGATTTCCCATTCAAAGTCATAGCAATCCCCCTGTGGTTAATATGCATTATATCTCCACCTGTCCACATCTTGATGGTACACTGGTGTTCCCTGAAGAAATAACGTCTGATTATTATGTCAACAGTGAGATTACTAGCCACAAATGCCTCAGTGGAAAGTTTCTCTCTAGGAGCTATTCCATGTAGTTCTAAGGGACATCATTGACACAACCTTCCAATACATAATTCAAGTCAGAGATGGAAAAAGCTGGGATGTTAATATCAGTGCTTTTCTGACCTATACTTTCTTGTAACCCTGTAATTTGGCCATGGCATGCAGGAATCACAGCATTAGGTGTCCTCTCAGCTCCTTGGAAGTCCCTCTTTGGTTTTGGGCAGTCCCTGTGCAGATGGCCATTTCCTCAACAGTTCCAACAACCAGGTTGACACCTCTTCTTGTATCTGGTGACAGGACTTGCCTCTTTGGTGGTGGTGCCTTCCTGGATATCATCACCTCCTCAAGTTTAGCTTCAAGTCTGCCCATACTGTCCAACGTTTGCCTAACAGGATCATCCCTTGTGCTCACAGGAGCAACAGCTTGCACAGGTGTGGGCAACTGACCTACATGAATTTCACCCCCAACTACAGCAACCCTGCTAGCATTAGCAGTCCGCAAGTACGAGGTATTGCTTCATCAACCGTCTCAGGTTTGGCTTGCCGTAACCTGAAAGCTATTTGGGGTTTATCAATATGAGTTAAGTAATGATTTAACGCAAAACGCTCCCTGGCTTCTTCAGGCAATTCAGGATTAGCCTTGTCTGCGAGTTGCCGCAAATCCTCTCCAAAGGCAGCCCGACCTTCACCCCCTTTCCGGATTCGAAACCGCTTTCTCATGCTCGGATTGCTTCTCCAAAGTCATTGCGTGTTGCCTCCAGGAGCCTTCTGAACGTAGTTATAGCCCTACCAACTAGGCGAACCCTCAACCACTTCAGTTTGGTTGGGTCATCCCATTTGCACACTGCAGCCACACTATCAAAATGATCACTCCATTCGTCCCAACTATTTTCACCACTGTAGACCTCTGGAAGAACTGCTGGTTTGCTCATTTTCAGTTAATAGTAGACACTACCCTGTCCACTACGCCAATTGTAACCTCCCACTCAAAGGTATACAAACAGTGTTGCAACTTCATATATATATATATATATATATATATAAAACCAACAACTGAACATACATTAGAAATATCTATATATAGGTATACATTCAACATGTGTCACTCTGCTATTGGTCAGAATCATCAATGTCCAGTCTAAACAAGTCCTTATTAGGGAATCTGGAAGTTACGCACATATAATACAAAAGTCTGATTGAGATAACACTAATTAAAAAGCCATGGTCAGATGAATAGTATTACAATAACTGTTATAATTGTATTGCTTATGTTAATCGATTGAGTATCAATTCTTTATTATCGAGTATTCACGGTGTGCACACATGCGGTGCTAATTGTGGAAAGAACTAGTCCTGTACTAGTTAGGACAGTACACATATCTAATAGCAAGTTTGGGTTGCAGACTATGAGCACTCTAGCTATATTGGTGAGTTATGTATTGAATTTAATTAAAAAAAAAAGAAGTATAAGTACAGGCACTCTTTAAAGTTTCCTTTCCTCCACCAACACCACCACCACCCAATGTCATCACACTGAACATATGTGAAAATGTATTAGTTTTTCTTCGAATGTAAAATATTTTTTGTTGATAGTATGAATATTATTGTGCCATATTGAAGTACAAGTGTTCCTAGAACACTAACATATGCATATGTGATACTATCAAATTCAGCAAGTACAAAACTTGACACTACTCTGAGTGTGAAAGTTTCAAATATGTTTATATGTGGTAGGAAATGCACAGAGATTCCTTCTTTCTCTCTCTCTTTCTTTTCTTTTTTTTTTTTGTATTTTTTTTTTGCTGATTACAATTTTCTCCTCTGTGAATTTAAAGAGGTTAAGTGAATTTCCTCATTTAATTCATCATCGCTGCGCCCAAATTAAACATGAATTCATCTGGATAATGTGGTACCTGCACTACTTCTCCATCTTGTTCCATTGCATACAGTACAGCACACTGAATCAATAAATTCTTTTTTTCAGCAGGTGGACTTAATGCAGCATCATCCAATATATATTGAGCATTTATTACATTCAATAGGCTCATGACTAGGAATATTTGTGATCTAATTTTTAGATAATTATCTCCAGGATTATGATCATCCATTGTAGATTGTAAATAAGAATTATAGTAATGGAGTTATTGCTGGAAAGTTAGTAATACTGTGCTGCAGGAGAGGGCTGGCCCACTGCTTGATGGTATGTCAGAATAAGTAACACAACAACTATGTAATAATTAAGTAATGGACTAAAATTATAATATTCCGTAAAGAAGAAGCTTTGGAACGCTACTAGAAAGACGCTATCTTACGTTATGTCCCGTAAAATACTTTGACCTTTACGTGGGCGGCTCTGAAGAATTTCTGGAAATGTGAGTTTTTAATTCTGAGCGATTTGACAAACGGAGGACTTTAACCTTCACTTGTGTGAGGCGGCAGAAAGGATTCTCCCGTAGCACTGGCTGGTATGATAAAACCAGAGCTCCACATTATGAGCTGGAGTAGCAGATAGTCACAGCTGAACCACTAAATTTTGGGACAGAAAGTGCCCAAGTCACAGCTGAACCACTAAATTTTGGGACAGAAAGTGCCCAAGAAAAGATAATAACTAATATTACAAGATTGTATACAGCTAGCTAAATCTACAATGGATTTATACTTAAACTATTATTCTTTTAAAAAAATTTTTTTTACCCACTCATTATTCTTTCAATATTCGAATGATCTATAATTATTATTTTTACTCAAATATGAAAATAATCCCTTGCCATAGGTTTGAACATATAAACTGTCTCTATAGCTAATGTATGTGATGAGCAGCTTATAAAGTTACCTATTGATTCATCCAAAAAAAGATTTTCCAAAATTAATATTTCTTTTCATAAATTGTATAATCAAATAATAATGCCATTATATTTTGAAATCTTCAATTACCACATTATTTTATTATGCTTTACTGCTAGCCTATTATTTCATTATATATATTTTTAGCAAGAATATCTACCAAGGCCCAAATTTAAGGCAGGTAAGGTCAATGATAACCAAAAAAGATATCCAAGATTGTATATAGTAACAACCCATGATCATATACTTGATATTTGTGGTCTAGCTTGCGAATAAGGTGAGAGGACAAAAAAGGTAGCAAAATTGTATATTTGTGAGCAAAAATATCATAATTATAATACATTGATATTGATTGATCAGTCATGCATAAAATTTATACACAAAAATAATGCTACAGCTTATTCTTGTAATATCTGCAGAAAGTCACATTCGCAAATGACAAAAAACTACAGATCTTCAATTTTTGGATCCAAAATAATTTCTTATATATGTTTATTAATTAATTGTCTTGTGAATTATCAAATAGCAATAACAAAATTAGCTATCCCCTCCTCTCCCGCCCTCCCAAAACAATGGACATCCAACAACCAACCATGAGAAATGTTACATTTACCTTAAGAAATAATTGGCAATCAAGATGGATATTGTAAGCTCTTCAGTTTTAGGATACAAAATAATTACTTATATTTTTCATTAATTAACTTTCTTGTGAATGATCAAGAGTTAATATCATTTATCTGAGAAAGTTCATCATTTGATTGGGTGTTGGAAAGTGAAGCTTTTTTTCCCCCAATGCCATACAATCTGGGGATCTCAGACACCTAAATGGTTGCATCAAGGCTGACTGTTACCCAGTACCCCACATCCAAGACTTTGCAAGTCAACTTTCGGGCAAAACAATTTTCCCAAAGATCGACTTGATAAGGGCTATCACCAGATTCCTGTACTTGCTATGGACATCCCCAAGACAGCAATGATAACTCTTTTCGGCCTTTTTGAGTTTCTTTGCACAACATTTGGCCTTGCCAATACACTTCAGGCATTTCAGCAGTTGATGGACTCGGTTGTGCGGGATCTGGATTGTGTCTTTATTTACCTTGATGACATCCTCATGGCCAGTTCCTTTACCACTCAGCATCTTCAGGACCTCACTGCCGTTTTTGATCTTCTTGAAAGACATGGCCATGTTATTCACCCAGGTAAGTGTGTTTTTGGTGTAATTGAGATAACTTTCCTTGGCCATGTGGTCGATGCAAAGGCATATGACCCATGCCAACTCAAGTGACAGCCATCCAAGATTTCCCCCGCCCGACAGTAATCAAGGAATTGCCGGCCTTCCTAGGAGTGATTAACATTTATCATAGGTTTGTACCTGCCACGGGTTTGTCATCCCACCAGGATCTCTCTGGTGAAATGGTCAACTCCCATGGACAAAATATTCCATGATGCAAACAATGCTCTGGCTTATGCTACTCTTCTGGTTCATCCCTGTCAGGATGCTCTGACAGCTGTGACTGTTGATGCTTCAGATTTGGCCATTGGAGGCATCCTTGAGCAATTCACAGATAGCCTCTGGCAACCATTGGCCTTTTTTAGCCGCAAGCTCCAGTCGGCCCAGACTAGTTATAGCGCATTTGACAGAAAATTACTGGCTTCCTATGCTTCTATTTGAAACTTCTGATACTTCCTGGAGGGACGTCAGTTTTCATTTTTACCGACCACAAGCCACTTATGTTCACCCTCAATAAGGTCTCAGATGCCTGGTTTGCACGGCAACAGCACCAGCTCTCAGCGATCTCTGAATATACCATGAACATCAGGCATGTTGCAGGCAAGGACAACGTGGTTGCAGATGCTCTTTCCCGGGCAGCCATTTTGGCCATCCGTGGGGGCATTGATTTCTCTGCCCTTGCGGCTGCCCAACTAGCAGATCCGGTCAACATGGTTGCCAATTGGACAGCAATTACAGGACTTCAACTTAAGGACATTCCTTTTGGATAACACAACTCTATTATGTGATGTGTCTCTAGGTTAGCCATGTCCCGTCGTACCTGTGTCCTGCCGCCGCCGTATTTTCGACACTCTTCACGGCCTCAGCCACCCGGGTGTACGGGAAACCTGCAAACTGGTAGCCCACAAGTACATTTGGCATGGCCTTGGTCAACAGGTTGGAGAATAGGCCAAGTAATGTATTGCTTGCCAACGAGCCAAATTCAATCTCCATCAACATACCCCACTATCCAAGTACAACGAGCCCCTACTCTATTTCAACCATGTGAATGTGGATCTTGTAGGGCCATTCCCTTCCTCCAAGGGTTTCATCCACCTCCTCACAGTGGTGGACAGAGTCATTTGCTGGCAAGAAGCAATTCCCCTGGTTAGCACATATGCCAAAGATGTGACTGATGCCTTCTTGAGTGGTTGGATTACTCGTTATGGCCTTCCCTCCTATATCTCTCCGACTGAGGACTCCATTTCACATCCCAACTCTGGCAACATCTCTCTGATCTCCTTGGAACCAAGCTGCACCAGACTACGGCTCACCATCCAGAGGCAAATGGCCTTGTGGAGAGGTTCCATCAAAGCATGAAGGCATCCCTCAGAGCGTGCTGTCAATCACCATCATGCATTTCCGAACTTCTTTGAGTCATGCTTGGCCTCAGGACCATGCCAAAGGACGACCTTGGTACATCTCCAGCAGAATTAATATTCAGGTCTCTGCTCACGGTCCCTTGGGAGTTTGTGGGTTGGCCAGGGTGAAACAGTTCCAGAACTGCTCCACCTCCTCTGTGATAATGTAGCAGATCTTTGACCTGTTCCTCCAGTACACCATGCCTCTCCCACCACTTCATCACCTACATCTCTGTTTTCAGCTAAGTTCAGCTTCATTTGTCGCAACGGCCACAAGTCGCCTTTACAGCCACATTATGATGGTCTATTTCACGTATTGGCTCCAGGGGACAAATTTTTCAAGGTTCAGGTCAGATATTGTGTGGAGACAAATTTTTATTGGCATACTAAAGATCACACATGTTCACGAGTCTGCTGAGGTCCAGGTGGCACAGCCACCATGACATGGTCACTCCCCACACCCTTCCCCACAGCCCGCTGTTTTAACACCTCAAGAGCAATGAAGTGCCGCAATCCTAGGATCTACATACTTTAACAAATTATCAGGACACTGGCAAGGTTTTTAAAGTGAAATAACCATCTACGATACAGTTTAATTAAGATCAGGTCAGTTTGGGGGGAGCTGTGAGGCGGCGCAAGTAACACACAGAAATCTGGACATAACTTACTTGACTTTACCATACAATTAAATTAATGCCCACTATACTGTTTGTGGTTTTTTAGTTCTTTACCAGTTTTTCCATGTGCTTTTTGGTCATCTTGCTGTTATTGTTGGGAGGGATACAACAGTGACGTAAGCTACAGCAGGGAAAAGGACTTATTATAACTTCCCTACAATACTATCAGTACCTGGCACCATCATTCCACTAGTTCTTGGCAGTGAATTGAACCAGCACTACTAGAATACAAAATTTAGAGGCAGTAGCAACAACGAAGGTGAAAAAGTGACTAAACCTACTAAGAAATGCTACTCAGGTGCTGCTGTACCATCCAGAGGTCATAAAAAACCCCCCCCAACTCAGTAGCATAAAACTAAAAGAAAAAATCACTTACCTCACAGCAATCATGAAATCCCCCACCCTCTTGTACACCAACTACAAGAACTATTAGTTTCGAACAATGTTTAACAAAACTTTAAAATATCTACCCTTTTCAAGGACTACTTCGATATCCCCATCTCTCAGATTCTAACCACACCTAAGAAAAATCTGACTAATAAGATCAATAAAAGGATAAAAGAAAGATTCCTATCCAACCTCAAGTACAGAACAAATTTGAAAAAATTACTATATTGGAAAGTGAGCGTCATTCTTGGAAGAAGATAGTACAATCTGGACTACCACATGGGCAATTATCATTCTTGCTAAGGGCGGGCTCTAATTCCTGGCCTCATCCTGCAAATCTATGCAGGTGGAATATGTAATGTGCCTCCAAATGTCCTCTTTGTTTCTAAACCCGATCAACCACCACTCATATCCCCAATGGATGCCCTACAGCACTACAGCAAGGTTAGTTCACTTGGCACCATGATTCAGTATTAAAGTCGATGTTTATCAATCTTAAAGATTATCTGCCACATGATGTCAAGATTTATGCTGATCTAAATCACTGGAGGGCAGAGGACAGCCCCCCTTTCCACAATCCCCCCTGATATATTATTCACGTCATCCAGACCAGATATTGTCATAGTACATAGTACCAGAGAAATTCAAATACTCAAATTGACACTTCAATACAACTCTAAACCTGCCCTCCAAAATGCCAGAGTTAGAAAACAAGAAAAGAAATTATTACTACCTTGTCAATGACCTGAAGGATAGAAAATGGAATACAACTTACCATACTGTTGAAATTGGCTCTCTTGGCCACATCCCCCCAAGTGCCAAAGAAGCAATTATAGACATTCTTCCTCATGACCTAATCCATTTAAGCTCTTCCATCTTGCTACAGGCTGCTAAAGTGTCTATTACCTGCTCTCAACAAATATTCATGGCATATAAGTAGATGGTCTGGTGTAGCACCAGGTCATTAATTACCTAACTCAGTCACTCTAGGATCTATTAGCCTTGCCAAGCTCACTATATTAATTGAAATATTTATCTGTGTTCGCTTGTGTCCATACACTCTATTGCCTATTGAATTTATTACCTATTGTATCTCAATATTATATGTATGTCTTCATTCAGTGAATGTTTTTTTCTCTCTCTTTTCAGTATAACGGCGAAATCACGGAGCAACGCAAATTTTAGGTGTGGGCATGCCTGGTATGATAAACTGGGACAAGTATAGTAAGGGTGTGATGAACTCCATGAAATCTTGACGACTCTCTTGATTAAGTAGTAGTTTCAATGTAGAAACCAGAGGGACCCTGGTACACATCAACGGAAGGTGGAGCACAACATTAAGCATGGGACATATAGTATTGATACTGTGGCCAAGGAAAAGGGTGGGTTTCGGAAAAGGAGTAACAGTATTTATTCCTATTGACAGGGACATTGTTTACTAATTTTGAAATTAATATTTGGAAATGGAGCCGGTTTGGAGCCAATTTTGTCTCTGGAGCCAATTTTGTCTCTGGAGCCAAAAATATTCTATTGGAGCCATTGACTATTCTATGGAGCTGGTTTTAAGAAATTGGGCTCCAGCTGGAGCCACTTGGCAACACTGAAAGACAATCAACTGACAACCAACAGACAACACTTTAAGTTGTGCATAGATGATATAAAAAAAACTAACAGGATGTAACATTAACCACAATACAATAAAGGAATGAAACAATACCACAATAACTTATATACTCAGTGCCATAGTAATAACCATAAGCAAGACAGTTTAGTTCATGTTATGACATTGATATAATGGTAAGCAGGAAATTTCTTAACATTAATGAAGGTATTCAATTGGCTAAGCGTATCTCCTGCAAAAATATACAAAATGTACAAAATGGAATAATTAATATAGGTAAGAACATAATTAAGAATATTTAGTTGATAAAATAAAAAGTGCAAATAATTTTTTTCATAATGGTGGATGAAATAACTTTTAATAAGAAATAATTGATTTGTGTTCGGTTTGTAAACCATGACATTAGGGAGGATTTTTTTTTTTTGTTTTGATTATTCTTAATTACTAGAGTTACTGGCTAGGTTATTACTACTTGTGTCCTCGATGGCTGTGACGAATTAGGTCAGGATGTCAAAAATGTTCAAGGACAGGGGTATGTGGAGCATCCAATATGTCCTGTGAGTGGATTAGATTGTAAATTGACTAACTCTCCACTATTTGTAAGGTATAAAAAGCTATCATCACCATAAATTTATTTCTGGCCCGACAACACCTGGTAATTCATTGTGTTTACTTGGATAGTAGTTTAAAAAAGAACAACCCCAAAAATCAAACTAAAATGAACCCACCTTGTATCTGTTGCACCAATTATTAAGAATTAACATAGCTGGATTTTGTGTATTCCATCCTTTTAATGCACTGGTAGAATGTACTTTATTGAAACTAAAGAAACAGAACTTTTTATAATTCTACATATATGTTGGTATCTTATGAATACAAGTGATAAACCTGCCCTATGGGCAGTTTTATGACCCACATAGTCATGAAATTGTCTGCATGCCAAAGTTTTAGGCCTGCAACTCAATTCTGTTTCTGGCAGAAGCACAATTTCTGGCTTTTTTATATATAGAAAGGAGTGTGGCCATATAGACATGTTTATAGCATCCCCCTGGTGACAGTGACCCAAAATATATATGGTTTTGTGGTCTAATTTCAATGGTTCAGCATGAATCGAGGATGCACAGACAGACACACAGATTATTAATACTTTATAGTATAAATATTAATTGTAGAGCTTTTGCAATGCATGAGTTGTTCCCGTATTTATCTTTCTAATTAATAAAAACATCATCACTCTGATTACTCAAAGGGTCCAGATTAATGCTAAGTTGACTTTGCACTAGGACAGAAATCTTGTAGTAAATATTGAAGGAGGTTTGTGTCCTCTGTAATCTGCCTCAATCTCTGATCCACCTCTAATGAAGGATGTCAGCTGGGATTTAACTCATGACTATATGCAATATATGTATATATAATATTATGTTGGCCTATTTGGCCATTATGCATGGCCATATTGATCAACTATATTTTGTGAAATTGTATGGTACTTCACAATAATACTTGAGAATGTGGGCAGCTTAAACATGTCATGAAGCATATAATTGGAAAGCATTTGAACTAAGCTTTAATTTGGCAATAAGATTAAGGGTAGTGGGTGAGTGACAACAAAGTGATGATACATATTAGATATCTCATGAATAATTAATAAAATTTGGTTTTGAACCTCCCTCCCCAAAAAGAACCCCCTTTAAGAAATCCTGGCTACGGGCCTGATGATATACAGTATAATCAAAGCAAATGACCTCATGTGCCGACCATTCTATTTAGCATTGCTAGCTACACCCTTTACCCACGGGCTTGCGGTACAATTCCCGACAAATCCCGATTACACAATTTCAGCACATTGGTAATGTCACTCCGGTCCGCATCTCATAATCCCGAAATACAATCTCAGCACGCCACACTGGTGTCGCGTGCTAAGATAGTATTTCGGAGTTATGCGCATGCGTCAACAGGAGTGACGATCACTGAAAGTGTAGGCTGAGATTGTACCTATGCTGAGATTGTACCAATGCTGAGATTGTATTAGTGCTGAGATTGTACCCGCTCCAAAATTCCTCAGATTACCTCAGAATTTAGTTTATTCTCCCAGTTTACTGATCCACAGGAAGATAATACTGATCAGGCGCTTAGCTTATGCCTGGACACTTCGACTTCATCATACAATGCTTCAGTTGAGTAAATTTTCATTGAGATAATCATGCAAGAAAGCTAACCAAAAAGCCATAAAAATTACAATGTCTCATAACCAGTTCTTTATTACATTTTGACGATGATATTCATTATTTACTTTATATCTTTGGAGGATGCATGAAGGAGACATTTTTAGAGGCATGACTCCATGACAGCATATGAATTGGAGCAAGATGGAGAAACCATCATAAATGTTATTGATACCAACATGTGAGCGATCCCTGGCTCCTGTCCTCTGTTACTCAGGCAACCAGAGCAGTGGCACGATCCCTGACATACAAGTTAGGTATCACTACCCAACTTCGTATCAAGGCTACCACACCACCCCTCTATTAGTGGCTGGTTCACAAATTCGTATCAAGGCTACCACACCACCCCTCTATTAGTGGCTGGTTCACAAAGTGAGTTCTCAACAAAGATAAGTATCATAAACTGATCCAGTGACTGCTGGTATCAGACAATAGATTCTTTTACAATATTTGCACAACAGCTGTGCACAATGATACACTCTTTGGTAGTTAGTGAAGAACTTAATTATATTCAGTTATCTCTGTCTTTTATAGTTTATAGTTTGTGGTTACTTCCTGGGCCTCTGCTCCCAGGGGCCAGCTGAATCCTTCTCATGTGAGTTCTCATAATAATCCTTATCCAGCATCTCTTGGTTACCCACATTCATATTAACTACAGAATTCTCATAACTCCTGTATTTATTCAGCCCCTCTTGGTCACCCACATTAGTATTAGTTTGGGATTGGTCCTCCTGTTGCTCTGCCACTCCCCCAACCTTAGTTGTTGACTCAGGCTCTGGGGAGAGACCGGCAGCATTGGCGTTTGCTTTGCCGAAAAAAATATACATCTGGCAGTGTACAAAAACTAAAGGAAACAAGTGAAAGTAAAAATATTTCTTTGAAATAAAACTGGTAAGTAGGGATGACATGTCAATACAAAGTGCAGAAACAAGAATTCTGTGACAGTGCATGTTACAAATTTCCCTACTTCACCATTCCACATTCTCATGTAATGTGTAAGGTGTGATCCTGAAATACTGACACCTCTTCGTTTTGCTCCAAGCTAGCTCATGTACAATATTACTCTTAGTTCACAGGAATTTTACAACACAGACTGTCACACTACGTGTAGAATTCTAAGGTCAGAGGAATCAGACAAGTATGGAATTTTTAGCATGCACTGTCACAGAATTCTTGTTTCTGCACTTTGTATTGACATGTCATCCTTATTTCTCACTTTCATTTCAAAGAAATATTTTTTACTTTCACTTGTATATAATGTGTGTATACATGTGTGTATATATATGTGTGTATGTGTATATATATGTGTGTATATGTGTATATATTATGTGTGTATGTGTGCATGTATGTGTGTATATATGCATGTATATGCATGCATATGTGTGTATATGTGTGCATATATGTGTACACTTGTGTGAATGTGTGTGTATATACATATGTGTATATATGTGCATATAAGTGTAATATATATATATATAAAATCACAGAGAAACTGAAATTTTCGACAGGAAATAATTTTTTTTTAAACAAATAAATGTAAACATAAATGTAGCTACTAGGGCACACCAGGGCTATATTTATAGTATTAGCGCTTCAATAATAGCAGTAGCATATCCAGGTTAGCTTGATAAATTAGTGTGATATAGAATACATATGTTAGCACGATATAATGCTAGAATGTCCAGGTAAGCATGAAAACGAGTATTCCTTGATAATATTTTTTTCTTCTTTTCTTAATGTTTTTAAATATTTTTCCTGTGGCTAATTTCAGTTTGCCATAGGCAACCCTTATTCTATACCTGATTCGGTTTGTTGCAGCATGGACTACATTTAGCAAGTATCTATTACATAATTTGTAAACAAATATATTGTTACCCAATTTATAACAAGTCCCGTTACCTTCATTGAAGACCATTCATGCGCAAATTAGACCATGTATGGCAACTGGCGGGTAGGATACACCTAATTATCCTGATTTCTGAGCTGGAGCATAAGATAATGAACTGGAGAATCAGTTTGCTAGATGGAGGATCAGATTGTCAATGAAGAACCTCAATCTTGAGGCAAAAGTTCCTCAGACAATGGTAACATAAATTCCAAGATGTGTGCAAATAATCCACGTTTATAATTATATTTTATTTATTATCTAGATTTTAAGGAAAATAAGATCACAGACCATGGTAACATAGATTGCAAGATTATACTATAAAATAATCCATGATTATATGCATATCTATGATCTAGATTTTGAGCAAGGTGTGTCTATGATATAAAAAATTGTAAAATTGTGAGCAAAAAATTATAAAATGATTACAACAATGTTTGATCAGTCATAATGAAAATATAATATATATATATACAAAAAAAGAAACACTGCCAAAGTTCTTCTCCCACATCTGTGAAGTCATATTCATGGAAAAATAAACTGTCTTTACACTTGAAAAAACACATAGATTAGAGAACATCAAAGTGCAATCAAGTAGGTTCATCTGCCCATTTAAGTGTGACTTGTCTCCATTCCATACTACATCACTCCTGCTGGGCCACTACCAAACAGCATATGAGGAATCACTGGATAAATATAACAAGAGTAGGGTGAATAACATATTGTCAGTTCTTGTTTATTGGCATCATCGGATCACTACTATGGAATTCAAATGCATACACACCAGTAGCCTAGTGGCTTATGAATGTTAGTCAAGGCTTAAGCACTGAACGAGCAATTTTTATTCAAAAATTTGAGGCAATGAGTTTTCGACAGTGTTGTCAAAACAATGATAAGTCCCAATTATCAGTGTATCTAATATGCAGAGATTTCATATAAAATTATAGGTACAAAGAATCTCAAATTTGATTTATTTGAAAAATTTCAGCAATGGAAAGAATTGGAGGAGGAAACAACATACACCACATACATACAACAGAGTTCACATCAGCCAATGAATAGCGATGGTAGAAGTAACATGTATAATGAATACATATGAAATCATAATAAATGTTCTTTTGGTATGTCATAGAAATCAAGGTCACCCACTACTACTTATGCTGTCATGATGGCACTTATTGTCATAACTCCTCAGAGAGAATAACAGAGCAAAAGAGACTACATCAAAATCTTTACACAAGATAAATGATTTGTGCCTATCTCGAATGTATGTTGATGAATAATTGGACGATCATGTGGAATTGAAGTACATCACAGCCCATACCAATCATTCGGTAGGGGTTGTACAACCACCCATCTTGCCCTGCCTAAAACCATACGAGGTGAAGTGGCTATGAAAATTAGCAAGGGCATTCAAGTTGAGAGAATACTTGAAGGTATGTCTTCAATTAGCAAACTTTTAAATATATTAAATCATGCATAACGTTTCTGATGTCAGAGAGGGAATCGAACATCGTACAAAGCGACAAGATTTTGCCCAAACTGTAGTCAAGAAAATATTTCAAAACAAAACAAAATGTTAAGAATATCCGGAGGTCTGTTAGTGACAGAGGCATGACAATGACAATGATGCCATGTCTGTTAGCATCCTTGTTTGAGAAATACAAGAACTATTCAACCCTGTTCTGATTTATAAACCACAAGGAATGATTTTGGAGGAGTTCCCTACACTTGCAAAAAAGTCATTTATACTAACAGTGCAAACAGAGTTTCAGATAGAAATTTATAGAAAATTTTGCAATAAAATTCTTTGCATTGATAGTACCCACAGTACTAATGTTTACTGAATCAAGTTGATCACCTGTGTTGTTCCAGACAAGTTTGGCCAAGGTAAACCTATGACAGAGTAATAATGATAATAATAATAATAATAATAATAATAATAATAATAATAATAATAATAATAATAATAATAATAATAATAATTGCATATAATTGTTTGTACAGTAAAATTAATACACCATAAATGTGTGACAATTTAGGACAGCCAATAGCCTGGTGTATATCTGACCAAGAAACAACAAAAATAGTGGAGTTGTTTCTAAAGAGCATCAAGAACAAGTTACCACCATCAACAATCTCTGTACTGGTGACATATGATGGTACTGGCATTTATCAGTTATTTTAATTCACTCTTTATTTAATATACATTACATCATATATACATAACACCATGTAATGCATTGCAACCACAGACAATACTGCCTGGACTGCAGCAACTCATGTATTTGGGTCAACAGTTAAGCACCTACTCTGCCATTGGCATGTCCACAGGTATGGACAATTGTTAACTGAGTGTATATCCAATGTATTATGGTAGTGTGTAGGTCCTGAAAGAACCACCTAAGGAGTTGCACACCTGACAACCAGGTCTTAGTAGATCAAACTTTGTGTATTCTGATCGAGGAACATAACTTGAGCAAGTTTAACACTTTAATGGATCAATTTCTTCGACACTGGATTAGCAAGGAACCTAATTTCATCAATTACTTCCAACAACAATATTAAAGCAGGCCTGGTAAGCCAAGCAGAATAATTATATTACACTTTATTTTATATTACAGCAATAATGAAAAAGAAAAATGGGCCAAGTGTCACAGGCACTTTCCACGTGCTGATACAGACACAAATATGTACTTGGAAAGGTATGTCAATATATACTTCAAGTTACGACTCTTAAACAATGAATAAATTACAGTACCATTCTGACTACATTGCATACAGCTTTCACAACAAATTAAAAATAGCCTATTCCTATTTAAAAGAGAAAGTGAACAAAAGGGTAGACTTTATGCTCAATGTATTATTGCAAATTGAGGAAGACAACCTCTTCTCATATTCAAGAAAGTGTCAACTTCCTGTAGCAGGAGGTAAAGGTTCTCGTCACCAATGTGCCATGGCTATTCCTGCAGGGGATGTAGAGGTAATATTGTTAATATAACATGTACCTACATTATTAGAGGATACTACTTATGGACAATTGATATACCACTTGTACAGGTGGTTATTGATAGTAATACTTGGAATATCCCTAGCATATCAGGAAAAAGTCCTGATGGATACCTGGTAAAGCAAATAAAAGTGTCTTGTGCTGAGTGTAGTAGCACTACTGAAGATATCCAAACAACGTGCACTCAGAGTGAATGCAAGCAGCTCTGCTACTACATGTACACTTGTGGAATGTATTGCTATGACTACACAAATGGGAACTTGTGTAAACACATACACAGGGCTCACTCAGTGTGGTTGAAATTACAAGATCCTAATCACCAGTCATCCCTTCAATCTGCTAGTGAAGGTATATCTGATGGTGATTCTGATATTAATGACCCTCTTGAATTTGCTGAGAACGTGAGGAATCCATCTTCAGGTACGAACAACTATGCATACACACATATGTATTCAGTTGCACACCGATTTTGAATGTTGATATAGATCCAACGAGTCAACTGATGACTTTTCAGTCACACATAAATGAACTGGAAAGGGTGGTCACTGTTCAGAACACCCCAGTACATTCTTTTCTGCCCCACACCAACTCCCTGCTGCACAGTGCTGTGCTGACTTGTAGACTGCAATGTTTACTAAGCAGTCAGGTACAGAGCAGCTCAAGAGTGCACAATTATATGCACCAAAGAAGAAATTGGAACATCAATGGAGGTTCCAGGTTACAATGAAGGCATCAGGAAGAAAAAAGAAAGGACAAGTATTCGGTTAGCATTCATTGCGAATAAAATCCACGCAGTTATGTATTATATAACATCTTTACAGACATGCTAACAACGAAGAAAGGAGACACATCCTGGATGAATTGGAAGCTGAAGAAAATGTGAGGTCAAAATAAACAATTCAATAATCTATTCTTTATTCTTATGACTAGACAACGGAAGTAGTCACAAAAGATCAACTGCAAACTAATTCAGAGCTACCTAAAGATAAAATCATTGAGGTAATTAATAATTTATCACCATTTTCTTAAACACAACAATGATGGATACTGTGAGCACTTATAACTGAAATAATACTTGCTCTTAATATTACAGAAGAAGCAGACAGGAACCACTTTAATTCCATACTCAAGCAATCCTAAGTCCAGTAAGGTTATAGTTCGAATGTATACACATAGTACATGCAATGATGCGGTTGTGCCAGGAATGAAGAGAAGACAGTGTGGAAAATGTGAAAGATGCTCACAATTAGATTGTGGAACCTGTGTTTTCTGCAAGGACAAACAAAAGTTTGGAGGGCCAGGAAAGAAAATGAAGGGCTGTGAGTTATGAACATGCTGTCTAACTGCAGAAACCCCACCCAGACATATGCTGATGAAAAAATAGTCAACATCTAACAACAACAGTATCCACAATTTCTCCGAACTGGTGGACGAAAACTCCATTCAATAAGAGGAGATGGAAACTGTTTATTTCAAACAATCTCTTATGCTCTATTAAATAGAGAGGATCACCACTTCCCAATAAGAGGCCACGTCATCAGGCTAATTAACTTGAATCGTCAAATATTTTCTGAGTATTTGATGCCTGTTGATAAGCCAACAATCAGGGAGCAAGTGAAGCACATGAGCAATTCTTACGTTTGGGGGACTCACCTTGAAATAAAAGTGGCTGCTATAATATTTCAAATGCCTATCTACTATTGCGTACAATCAGAACAAAGTGGTGCATTCAATTGGAATGTTATGATGCCCATATCAACAAGAAACATGAAGTTCCCAATAATAATTGACGACATTCTCAAAGAGAAGGAAGATATCAGCCACATTGAAATGTATTACCACAAAAGTCATTATGAAGTAATAGTATCAATAGATAGTGGTAAAGTTTGTGGAGTACTACCTCAACTCACTGGTAAAACCAATTTACAGCTGATTGACTTGACAAATTGATTCAACAAGTTGCATGATGATTTTGAGTATTCATTATAATAGTGATATAACAATAATCACAATGTAACTAAATGTTGAGTAATGAAATAAAGCAGACAATTTATACTTATCAACAGATAAATATAAAATACTACCATCATCAAACAAAGAGTAATCACACATACTATTACTAAATGCAGAATCAGTTTTTTGGCATTCTAGGCTTTTTCACATTTCCTTCCCTTTTTTGAATGAATATAGGAGGGAAGAGGTCTTACCTAACTTTAAATGACAGAGTTTTCATCACATCTCAGGAAGCCCTTCTCTCAGGGGGAATGAAGCTACATAAAAGATATAAAGTACAAGAGAAAGAAAGAAATTATAATAGGAGTAAACACAGGCTGGCTATTCCACTTAACACAGGCTGGCGCTGGCTTTCCACTGAAGTAGGTTGGCTGCCTACTAAACATAAGCTGGCTAACCCACTGACAGCGAAGACCCTCACCACAGGCCTGAAATGGTCAAAATTACGTCAACACAATGGCAAGGTTCTAAGTTATTCATGAGTATCCAACGCAAGTGCCTAAGGTCAAAGTTTCTGATGGGGCAACTGGACACATAACAAAATTCGTTATGATCTTAGCACGCCACACCGGTATGTTTCTGTAGCGTCTGGTAGTAGGATCATCTTGAGCGTGTCTTATCGCAGGTCCGTGGAATATGGGAAAAAGCCTTTCTTTTGAAGAATTTATGAACATAAAATTCTATAACATTAGCGTTCAGGGAAACGTGATGGTAGTAGCGTTCTAAAGCATGTTCCTTGTGGAATGGAACAGGTCCAGTTGGTGATCAGTTTATTGCAATATTGTGTTACTCACTCTGAAATACCATCCAGTAGTGGGCCTTGCCTCACTTTATACACAGTATCATCATCTTAAAGCCATAACTCCGTAATTTCAGTTTAGATCACACTTACGATGGCTCTAATTGATCCAAATATTGGGTTATACTACATGCAAATTAGGGCACAAGTATTCAACACTATAGACTCGCAGGGTCAAATATCAGCTACAGCGGCCTTGCAAGAGTTTGAAGCTTTACCACATGGTCACCAGGATAAAATATCTCGCTTAATGATTGTTGCTACAGTTTGGTTAATGGCACTGGATGGAGATTTGGCAGAAGTGCTAGGTAATCCAGGTGTGTTCGTAAGGAATTAAATCATGTGATAGTTGAAGTGGAGGCATATTACATACATTCTTGAAAGTTACTGTGGATTTAAGAATTTATCTGACATAAAAATATTTGTGCTCTTTTCTAACAAATATTAACATTTTTGAACATTTAAAATAAACTTAGTGTGTATATATATATATATATATATATATATATAAATTAACTTTGCACTTGCTGGATCTAAAAATATCACATGTGTCTATATATATATATCACATGTGTCTCTCTCTCTATATATATACACACACACACACACACACACTGACACACACACACTGACACACACACACACACACACACACACACACACACACACACACACACACACACACACGTACACACATGACTGTTAGGGAAAGTACATGCTTCAGACTTAAACTTAAAGGAGTTCACTCACTATGTTGCATGGTGCATTTTCTGTTGGTTTAGCCAAGTGTGTTAATTAATGATTTCTATTTATCTCTACTAGTTATTTACTCATCTTGTTGTAACATTGCTCTTTGTGAATTACCTCTTGATCAAAAAAAGAAGAAAAAGTATATAAATAAATGAATGAATGAATGAATGAATGAATGAATGAATGAATGAATGAATGAATGAATGAATGAATGACTGAATGACTGAATGACTGACTGACTGACTGACTGACTGACTGACTGACTGACTGACTGACTGAATGACTGAATGACTGAATGACTGAATGACTGAATGACTGAATGACTGAATGAATGAATTAATGAATGAATGAACAAACAAAACCACAAAAAAACAACAAACAACAAAAAAAACCAACAACAAAAAAAACAAAAGAAACAAACAACCAACCAAACAAACAGACAACCAAACAAACAACCAACCAAACAAAAACAAACAAACAAATAAATAAACAAATAAATAAATATATAAACACCACTAGCTCTATTGGAATAAGATATTCCATATGATGCAGGACCTGTGAACATAAATCTCAACTTAACAGGGACATATATTAAAGTAGACAATGTAAAAAGTTGATATGATTGAAGAGGAAATAGAGCTTCAATTTTTGTGTTTCACCTGTATATAAATACCTAGCAGCAATGTTCTTGGACATTGAGCTGAAAATCTATAAATTAAGTTGGTGTGCTGGAATGGAGTGAGGAATATTTAAATATTTAAAGACTAGAACAATCAGGTGATGCCATCATATATTCTGGTATTTTTTTGATTATTGTTTAGCAAGATTTAATTACCTTTATAATTAAATAACATGATTGCAACAGAAATATGAATACAAAAGAACTGAATTTACATATTACTTTGTAATTATTCATGTTGTCATATTATCTTCTATGATATTATCATAAAACATCTTTTTGCATTTATTGAAATCCACCATAACCAGGTTCCAAGAGAACGAATATTCACTGGAACCAAAAGTTGTTTGAATGAGGTTTATCTGAATAGGAATATAAGGATAATTATATTATAGCTCATAAATTATGATATACTAGCTGAGAAAAGTTTTAAAAAAACAACACATGAATGAAAGTAGGTCAATCTATAATTGAGACATCCAAATTGCATATTATTCCTTGTCATCTTAATTATATGTTGATGTAATCATAATTTTATAATTTGTGTTCATATACATACGTATAGCTCATTCATGTGTGTGTGTCTGTGCACGCGTGCCTATCTGCCTGCCTGCCTGCCTGTCTGTCTGTCTCTCTGTTTCTCTGTCTGTCTGTGTCTCTGTCTGTCTGTTTCTCTGTCTGTCTGTTTCTCTGTCTGTCTGTTAAAAGTGCTACCTTCTCCAAAATCAATTGAACTGAAACAGCCAAGTAAGCACAGTGAAAGCCCTTGGGTTTACACAGGCTATAGGTTATATGACATAATACACTATTCATATTGTAATGTATTGACCTTATTCATTGTAGTATAGAATTTGTTATTGTTATTGTTAACATTCTTGTGATTCTACATCATTTGATGTAATGTCATAATTACTTGAGTGTTCACTTTAGAATGCCATGGTTTTATTTCATATCACCAGGTCAACTATTGTATTGCTTATGTTGATCGATTGAATATCAATCTTTATTATTGAGTATTCACTATGTGTGTGTGTGCATTCAGTGATAGTTATTGAAAGCACTAGTCCTGTACTAGCTAAGGCAGCACACATATGTAATAGCAAGTTTGGGTTGCAGACTATGAGCATTTAAAAAATATATATTTACACACACTATTTGAAGTTTCCTTTCCTTCACCAACACCAAAACCACCACCACCCAATGACCTCACACTAAAGATATATGTGAAGGTATCAATTTTTTTTGAATGTAAAACAAATATTTTATTGCATGAATATTATTGTGCCCATATTGAAGTACAAGTGTTCCTAGAACTCAAACATATGCATATGTGATACTATCAAATTCGCCGAATACAAAACTTGGCACTACTTTAAGTGTGAAAGTTTCAAGTATGTTTATATATGGTAGGAAATGAGCAGAGATTCCTTCATTCTCTCTTTTTCTTTTCTTAAAAAAATTTTTTTTTGCTGAATACAATTTTTATCGGCATGATTTAAAGAAGTTAAGTGAATTTCCTCATTTAATTCATCATATCTGCTCCCAAATTCAGTATAAATTCACCTGGATTACCTGGTAATTGCCATACTTCTCCATCTTGTTCCATTGTGTACACTATAGCACACTGAATCAATAATTCTGTTTTGTAGCAGGTGGATTTAATGCTGCAGTATCCATTACATTTCGAGTATTTATTCCATGCATTTGGTTCATGACTGTGAATATGTCTGTCCTATAGGACAGGTGTATAATCAGCCATTGTAGATTGTAAATTGGAATTATAATAATGGAGTTATTGCTGGAAAGTTAGTAACAGTGTGCTGCAGGAGAGAGTTGGCCCACTGCTTGATGGTATGTCAGAATAAGTAACACAACTATGTAATAATCAAGTAATCAACTAAAATTATATTATTCCGTAAAGAAGAAGCTTTTGATCAGAAGAAGCTTTGGAACGCTACTAGAAACACGCTATTTTACAAGAGTCATATTATGTTACCAGTTACCCCTTTTAAAACTTCGACTCTTACGTGGGTGACACAGAAGATTTCTGGAAAGGTGAAAGTTTTTAATTTGTAGCAAGTTGACAAAGGGAGAAGTTCAACGTTCACTTGTGTGAGGGGGGAAAGGATGCTCTTGTAATACTGGCTGGTGTGATAAAACCATAACATCCATACACTAAAATAATGCTACAGCCTATTCTTTTAATATCTATGGAGACTCCCATTCGCAGATGACAGAAAAATACACATGACATTATAGCTAACATTTGGTTCACTTTTAACTCCATTTCTCCATAATTATAGCTCAGAATATTCTGGACTTTGCTATAACCAGCATGAAATTTTATAACATTTCTATTCTTATAGTATAGTAAAAGCAGAAACTATTATGTAGTTGTAGCAATAATAGAGTTGCCATTCATGAATACCAGTAAATTTTCTATGGTGCTATAGGTTCACCAATACCATAAGTAGGCATGGCAGGTTGTTTGTGACGTAATTATGAAAATCCCCTATCAGTAATGTACCTAGTACACAAGAGATTTCACATACAATTGTAGATACAAAGAATCTCAAATCTAATTCATTTGAAAAATGTTGGCATGGGATCATAGGAGATGGAAAATTTATATCAGCCATGTGTGATGGCATCCACACCTACAAGAAATTCTTTTCACTAGCATGAACCAATGAAGAGGCTTAAATTTGGCATGTAGTCTCCATGTTACCAGGAGTGTTATTACCCTCTTGCCATGCCAACAGGATGTATATATTGAATCGGTTAATTCGGTCCAAATAAAAACAATAGCAAACATAAGAGTAAAAGTCAGGATCCCAGTTGCTACCAGAATATCTTGCTTTTTGGAGCAATGCAATGAGATGCAACGGGTGCACTAATGAATATACAAAGGAAAATCTCTGCATGTGTTCGTTATAGACGACCAAACAGATTTTGATGAAACTTTGTTAGGTCATTCCTATTTGAATATTTGTTGCAAGGGAATTTCTAACTGCAAGATTGTGTTGTTAGGTCATTTTGAAATTAAAACATTTTATCATGGATCGTACTGTAATTATTGAAACATGATGCATTCCAATAGGCCAGCACATTAAATAAAAATAAAGTGTATAATACTTAATGGGAGTGTAACAAGCAAGATTTTTCAATAAGCAAGGTTTTTCAACAAGCATTGCTCTTTCAAGTGGAGACAGAGGATAGAATAATGGCATTCTGTACTATCCAAGTTTTATTATAGGATAATCAAATAGTAACTTTAAATATTTTCAATCAAAGAATTAGAGAATTAAAGACAAGGATATAAACTCGATATTGGCCAATGGTTAAGAGTAATCAACGACCAACTAAAATGATATGCAACATGTGAATATATATTAAGAGTCAAAGGTGTAGTGCTTGAGCAGTTCGAAAGATGGAGAGAATAACATGAAAAAAGGAAATGATTGATGTCATATATATGGTTAAGTGTGTGTGTGTGTGTGTGTGTGTGTGTGTGTGTGTGTGTGTGTGTGTGTGTGTGTGTGTGTGTGTGTGTGTGTGTGTGTGTGTGTGTGTGTGTGTGTGTGTGTGTGTGTGTGTGTGTGTGTGTGTGTGTGTGTGTGTGTGTGTGTGTGTGTGTGTGTGTGTGTGTGTGTGTGTGTGTGTGTGTGTGTGTGTGTGTGTGTGTGTGTGTGTGTGTGTGTGTGTGTGTGTGTGTGTGTGTGTGTGTGTGTGTGTGTGTGACAGAGTCAAGAAACAATAGGAACCTTTTAGTGGTGTTATAATTGGGAATACTATTAGAATTACTATTGATTGTATCACACCATGTCAGTTATGCATTTTAAAGATGCAAGAGGTAGGTTGTATTACTGTTGATTGTTTTAAGGGGTAGGTTGTATCGTTATTGACTGTTGTAGTTTATTAGCTGAAATAGAGGAATATGATTGGTTAATGGTGGCAGGGCAGTTGCACATTATGTATATATATATATATGAAGATTTGTGCTCAGTTTTTCATTATGTGAAGCAGATTATTATGTTATGCTAATAATCATGACTCTATTGAAAGTGAATTGATATACGTGAAAAAGAAAGGGTGTCACTGGAGAAGGGTTTGCGACATTTGTTGGTAGCAGTGGGATAGAAATTGTTAGTTGAACAATCACATTCCCATGTTTTTATTTTTTGGAGCTAAGCTACTGAAAGAGAGATTGGCAAAGGCCTTTACCAGAGAGTGTATGACTACAAGGAGTGGTAAAGAGTACGGAAGCTTTTCAAGCATTTATAGCATGGCAACACGCAGCATGGATGGTTTAATTCACTTGATGGCAACAGAGGCTGAGGCTAGGAGAGAGGAGGCAAATCAGCACAGGTTGAAGATTGCAGAAATGGAGCAGCAGCGACTAGTGGAGCTCAGATGATCACTCAGAGACATCATGGCAACCATAAGACCAAGGGACAGGGCAAGATACACCCCAAGGCTCCAGAGAATGATGGATGGTGAATATGTGGAATCCTTCCTTATCACTTTTGAGAGGGTGATGCAAACACATGATGTGCCAGAAGACCAGTGGAGTCTCGCCTTGGCACCCCAACTAGCTGGCAAGGTTTAACAGGCCTATGCAGCCATGGATGGTGAACTGACAGTAGATTATGGGGAAGTGAAGACAGAAATATTGCGTTAGTATGATATTACCTAGTAAACATACTGCATAAAGTTCCGTTCAACTCGGAAAGGTGTTGAGGAGTTGTATGTTGACCTTGTAGTTAGATTGAGGGATCCAGCTAGCAAGTGAAACAAGAGAGAAAGTAGTGGAGAAAATTGTGGTGGAATAATTCATAGAAGGGTTGCCACCAGCTCTTAAGATTTCTTTGAGGGAGAAAAAACTAACTTCAGGGGCAAAGGCAGGGCTGGCTGCAGATACTTACTTATGTAGGGGCTTGGAGGTATGGAGGATATACCAGGGGGGTTCTAGGGTATATATCTCTTCAGAAACATGATAGTGGTGTCAGGAAATCTGAGTTGGGTGTGTCTGGAGAGAGAAGGGTTGTGGAAGGCAAGGTTGAAAGAAAGTGTTATAGGTGTGGGGGAGTTGGACATTTTAAATGGGAGTATCCAAGAGAGGTCAAGCCCAGGTTTGTAAGGGACAAGCCACAGGGAGTAGAGAATCCTACCAGGGTGGTGAGGTGCTATAGCTGTGGGGAAAGGGCCATGTTTTGACAAGATTCCAGGCCAAGCCAAACTTATACAGTAGACTTGACAGTGTGGAGAGTGGGCTGAGATGGAAGGGTACAGTGGCAGGTGTGCCGGTTAGCTGTATTTATTTGGATACTGGGTGTAGCCAGATGTTTGTGAGGAGGGAGCTCATTCCCAAGGGTGACATACTGGCAGAGTCAGTAGAGCTCAAGTGTGTGCATGGGGATGTGGCAAGGTATTCTCTGGTGTTTGTGGAAGTGGTTGTAGAAGGAAGGAGGCTAAAGTTAAAGCTGCGCTGGAGTGGCTGGGAAGTTACCAGTGGATGTGTTGTTGAGAACAGATGTGACAGAACTGATGAAGCTTGTGAGTGCTCCAGAGGAGAATTGTCTGTGATGACCAGGGCACAGACTCAGCGGCAACATGCTAAAGAGGAGAGGGAGAAGAAGCTCAATGAAACTGCTGGAGTGACATTGAACACAGTAGAGCTTGATGATGAGGTGGAGTCCATCTTTCCATTTGATGACGAGTCGTTCCAGGAGGTGAAGGTCAGAGTGAAGAAGACTAAGTCTGAGAAGAGAGTTCACAATAGGCAGAGGTTGGAAGATGAGCAATGACATGGACTGAAGATGAGTGGAGAAGAGTTGAAGGAAGCGCAGCAGGCAGATGAGACCCTAGATAGAGTGAGGGAGACTCTAGTGTTAGCAGAGACAGCGAAGGAGGAGAATGTTATGAGAAGGAAGGGATGTTGTATCGGAGAGGAAGAGTGGTTGGAGGAGAGACGGAAGCAGTGGAGCAGCTGGTGCTACCCAGGTGTTTCTGGCAGCACACGCTATACCCCTAGCAGGACACTTGGGCCAAGCCAAGACGAGGCAACGGTTGTTGCAAAGATTTTTCTGGCCTAACATGGAGAGAGACATAGCTACATTCTGTAGGGAGTGTCCACAGTGCCAGAGAACCAACAGTCGCAAGGTTTTTCCTGTTCCACTCATCCCACTACCAGTGATGGATGTCCCATTCCAACGCATTGGAATGAATTTTGTGGGTCCATTGCCAAAGAGTAGGTACAGCAATCGTTTTGTGCTAGTGACTATGCAACTAGGTACCCAGAGGCGATACCCTTGAAGACTGTTGATGCTGAACAGGTGGCAGAGGCTATTATCACATTTTTCTACAGGGTTGGGATACCCAGCAAAATATTAACTGACCAGGGAACCAATTTTTTAGCGAGACTCATGAAAGAGGTGTGCCTTCCACTTGGAGTGAAGCCAATTAGGACCAGCCCCTACCACCCTCAAACAGATGGACTAGTGGAGTGGTTCAATCAAACACTGAAGGCAATGTTGAGGAGGACAGTGACAGAGTGTAAGGACTGGGATCATTTACTGCCCTACCCGTTATTTGCCTACCGAGAGGTCCCACAGGCGAGCACAGGATTCTCTCCCTTTGAGCTATTGTATGGGAGGAAGGTGAGAGGGCTCTTCGATGTGATCAAGGAGGCATGGGAAGTAGGAGAGGGCAGTAGTGAGAGTGTGGTGTCATATTTGATTGCTATGAGAGAGAAGTTGGACAGGATGGTAGACCTGGTGAGAAAGAATGAAGAAAGGGAGGGCAAAAGAGAGACAGAAGGAATGGTATGATAGGCATGCTAGGGAGAGAGAACTGAAGGTGGGTGTAAATGTGTTGGTTTTGCTGCCCACTAGTACCAGCAAGCTGTTGGCAAAGTGGCAAGGGCCACATGTAGTGATGGCAAGGAAGGACCCAGTAACATATGAAGTTGATATGGGGGAGAGAAGGAAGCAGTGCAGAACATATCATGTGAATATGCTAAAACCTTGGAATGAAAAGGGAGAGACAAGTTTGTGGCTAGAGGAAGAGGAGGAGAATGAGGTGGAGGAAAGTGAGATAGTTACTTGGGAGAAGGAGGTAGCTGTGGGTGCACCAACTCTGGGTGCAGATCTGAGTGGGCAGCAGAAGGGGCAACTGGAAGTTTGTTGAATGAATATGGATATGTGATGAGTGGGATACCAGGGAAGACAAATTTAGTGTCACACACTGTAACTGTAAGTACAGCATAGCCATTGAGGTTGCCCCCATACAGAGTACCCCAAGTTTATCGAGAATGGATGAAGGAGGAGCTGAAAAAAATAATGGAAGATGACATTGTGGAGGAGTGGATGGGGAACACTTGTGGTCTTGGTCAAAAAGAAGGATGGATTGCTAAGATTCCGTGAGGACTACAGGAAGTTGAATGCCTTGACAAGCCCAGACGCTTATCCTATGCCAAGAGTGAATGAGATGTTGGACCAGTTTGGAGAAGCGAAGTACTTGACCACTTGGACTTGGTGAGGGGGTACTGGCAGGTTCCCATGGACAAGGATGCCAAAAAACAGTGAGCTTTTATCACACCTTTCAGGTTCTATTAGTCTAAGGTAATACCATTTGGACTAACTGGGGCACAGGCCACAGTCCAGAGGCTCATGGATGGAGTTGTGCATGGAATGGCAGGGTCATTGCAGCATATCTGGATGACCTGGTGATCTTTAGTCAGTCGTGGGAAGAGCATGTGGTTCATGTGAGGAAAGTACTGGGAAGATTGCGAGAAGTGGGGTTGACTGCCGAGCCAGAAAAGTGTCAGATGGGGATGAGAAAGTGTGCTTACTTAGGTTATGTAGTGGGTGGTGGAGAGGTTAGACCACAGAGGACAAGGTTGAGGCAGTTAGGAGGTGTGAGGTGCCCAGGATCAAGAAGGATGTGAGAATGTTTTTGGGTTTAAGTGGTTACTATAGACGTTTTATTCCCCACTATTCAGTAATAGCTGCTGTATTGACAGACCTGACCAGGAAGGATCGACCTGCACGAGTGAAGTGGACAGAAGAATGTGGTGAAGATTTGTGAAGTTGAAGGCAGCTCTATCTGTTGGAACAGTGTTACACAGCCTGGACTATGTTCATGAGTTTGTAGTGCAAATTGATCCATTAAATTGAGGGATGGGGGCATTGTTGTGTCAAGTGGATGAGATCAGAGAGGAGTATCCCATAGCCTACTTCAGTAGGAAGTTCTTGCCAAGGTAAGAGAGATATAGCACAGTGGAGAAGGAGTGTCTGGCAGTGAAGCTTGGGGATACAGGCCTTCAGGATACACATCCTGGGGAGGAAGTTCCCAGTCATAACTGACCATCGGGCACTGGAGTGGATAAACAAAATGAAAGTGGACAACTCTAGATTGACTCGGTGGAGTTTAAGCTTACAACCCTACAGATTCACAGTTAAGTATAGACCCAGGAGGAAGCATGGAAATGTTCATGCATTATCCAGATTTGAGAGAGAAAATTCGATGACTGTATCATCACAGCAGAGAGGGAAGGTGGTGTAATGGAGTCAAGAAACTATAGGAACCTTTAGTGATGTTATTATTGGGAATACTATTAGAATTACTATCTATAATATCATACCATGTCAGTTATGCATTTTATGGATGTAAGGGGGCAAGTTGTATTAGTATTGATTGTTGTAGAGGGCAGGCTGTATCGTTATTGACTGTTGTAGTTGATTAGCTGAAATAGAGGAATATGATTGGTTAATGGTGGCAAGACAGTTGCACATTATGTACATATATGATGATTTGTGCTCATTTTTTCATTATGTGAAGCAGATTATTATGTTATACTGATAATCATGACTTTATGAGAGTGAATTGATATACATGTAAAAGAAAGGGTGTCACTGGAGAGGGTTTATGAAATCTGTCTGTCTGTCTGTCTGTCTGTCTGTCTGTCTGTCTGTCTGTCTGTCTGTCTGTCTGTCTGTCTGTCTGTCTGTCTGTCTGTCTGTCTGTCTGTCTGTCTGTCTGTCTGTCTGTCTGTCTGTCTGTCTGTCTGTCTGTCTGTCTGTCTGTCTGTCTGTCTGTCTGTCTGTCTGTCTGTCTGTCTGTCTGTCTGTCTGTCTGTCGGTCTGTCATCTGTCTCTCTGTCTTTCTCTCTGATTGTTATGGTGCTCTCCAAAGCTAATTGAACTGGAGCAGCCAAAGTAAGCACAGTGAAAGCCTTTGGGTCTACACAGGCTCTAGGTTATATGACACAATAGATATACTAATAGAGTTTCATATAATGATGAATTGACCTTATTCATTGTAGTATAGAATTTGTTATTGTTATTGTTAACATACTAGTAGTCTCTACATCATTTGCAGACATGTCATAATTACTTGAGTGCACACTTTATAATGTCATGGTTTCATTTCATATCACCAGTTCTAGTATGGTATTACTTATGTTGATCGATTGAATATCAATTCTTTATTATTGAGTAGTTACAATGTGTGCACGTGCAGTGCTAGTTGTGGAAATAACTAGTGCTGTACTAGCTAAGGCAGTACACATATCTAATTGCAAGTTTGGTTGTATACTATGACAACTCTAGCTATATGGAAGAGTTAGGCATTGAATTCAATGTTAAAAAAATATATAAGTACAGACACTCTTTGAAGTTTCTTTTCCTCCACAAATATCAAAACCACCACCACCCATTGACATCACACTAAAGAAATCTGTAAAGGTATTAATTTTTTTTCAAATATAAATATTTTCTTGATTGTATGAATATTATTGTGTCCTTATTGAATTACAAGTGTTTCTTGAACACAAACATGCATATGTGATAGTATCAAATTCGGAAGTAAAAAACTCGACACTACTTTGAGTGCAAAAGTTTCAAATGTGTCTATATATGGTAAATATTCACTGAGATTCCTTCTTTCTCTTTTCTTTTTTTAATTTTTTTGTATTTTTTTTTGCTGATTATAATTTTTATCCTCAGTGAATTTAAAGTAGTTAAGAGACTTCTCTTTAGTTCATCATCTGTGAACCAACATCTTTTATAAATATACCTGGATTACCTGGTAATTGCAATACTTCTCCCTCTACTTCCATTGCGTACAGTACAGCACACTGAATCAATAAATCCTTTTTTGTTTCAGGTAGACTTAATGCAGCATGATTCATTACATGTCGAGTATTTATTTCATGAAATTGGTTGAAGGTTACGAATATGCTTGCCCTATATTTCAGATAATTATCTCCAGTATGATCATCATCCATCTTAGATTGTAAATTGGAATTATAGTAATGGACTAATTGCTGGAAAGTTAGTAATACTGTGCTGCAAGAGAGGACTGGCCCACTGCTTGATGATATGTCAGAATAAGTAATACAGCAACTATGTAATAATCAAGTAATGGACTAAAATTATATTATTCCATAAAAAAGAAGCTTTGGAACGCTACTAGAAACACGCAATTATGTATGAGTTCGGTTATGTAACCAGTTGCCCTATTAAAAACTTTGACCTTTACGTGGGTGGCTCGGAAGGATTTCTCTGGAAAGTTTTTAAAATTTGTAACTAGTTGACAAACTGGAGAAGTTCAACTTTCACTATGTGTGAGGTGGCAGAAAGTATTCATCTGTAGCACGGGCTGGTATAATAAAACGGGAGCACCACATTGTGAGCTGGAGTTGCAGATAGTCACAGCTTTATCACTAAATTTTGGGAGAGAAAGTGCCCCAGAAAAAATACTAAAAAATATTCCAAGATTGTATATAGCTAGCAAAATCGTGGATAATTTATACTTACACTCTTATTTTTTTGGTCACTTTCCATGAGTTTGAACATAAAAACAGTCTCTATAGCTAATGTATGTGGTGAGCAGCTTATGAAGTTAGCTATTGAATCATTGAAAGAAGATTTTTCAAAATTATACTTTTTCTTTTCATAAATTTTATAATCAAATAGTGATACCACTATATTTTGAAAAGTTCAATTACCCCATGATTCCATTATGCTTTACTGCTTGCCTATTATTTCATTTTAATTTTTTTTCTCAAGAATAATCTATCAAGTTCTATACTTGATATTTGTGATCTAGCTTTTGAGTAAAGTGAGGTCACAGAAAAAACTAGCAGAATTGTATAATTGTGTGCAAAAATATCATAATTATAATACATTAGCACGCAATTGCAGCCTTCAGCAGCATTGCTTGCTGTGATCACAAAATTGTCTTAAGGAAGCACATGTCTTATGGTAGGACATGTTTTTCTGGAGTACATGTCTTTCAGGTTGACATGTATTATGAGAGCATATGTATTAAGGGAAGTCATGCTTTGTTGGAGCAAATGTCTTGTGGGAGGTCATATGTTGGTGGAGTTCATGTCTTCAGGATGGCATATCTTGTGATGCGTTATGTTTTACTGATAGATATTTCTTACTGGATGACATGTTCAGCTTGATGGTATGTAATATAGGAGGGCATGTCATACAGTTCTAGATGTTTTACTGGAGTACATGTTTTACCGAAGGGCATACTTAGCAGGCTGACTTGTCTTGCATGAGGACATCTCTTCTTAGAAGCCAGGTTTTGCTGGATGGTATTTCTTACAGGAACTCATATATTACATGAGGGCATGCTTTACAGGTGGACATGTCCAGCAGGAGTGCATGTAATAACAGTGGACATGTATTATTGAAATTTCAGGCAGACATGTCTTGCAGTAGTACATGCAGTATGAGTGGACATGTATTGTAGAAACTTATCTGTAAGACATGTCTTAATGGAAGTCATGTTTTACTTAAGGGTATGTATTATAGGAGGGCATATTTTACTATTTGAGATATCTTACTGGGGTACATGTTTTACGAGAGGGTATATGTCACAAACCCGTCTAAGATGGATTTCACTGACAACCAGAGCCCACAACTAAAACCAACCAGACTTGGGGAACCCCACAAAATCACAGTTGACAACTACTAAAACATGGTACTCTGTGTGTGCATATGTTCTGTTCAGCCAATCAACTTCTTACCAACTTTTAGGACACAAAACATACATAATTGAACACCACAAAAACACAAATCCATTTATTAACTATCACAAACCATATATCTGTTTAACAGTAAACAAATCACAGTTCAGGTAATAATGTTAATAATATATTCTTATTTCTCTTGTCTTGCCAATCCCTGAAACTTCTCAGCTCGTTCCCTGACAGTATATCTTACAGGATGATATGCAGGAGGGCATGTATTACTGGAAGATATGTGTTAGTGCTGGTTATGTGAAGTAGGTAAGCATGTCTTGCAGGTCTGTGCAGAAGCAACCAATTAAGCTGCTGTGAGTTTAGGCATCCTTTTTTTTTTCTTCTACAGTAACTTTTCCTTTACTCTGAGACATGCTTTCCAAGAATTTATTGTTTGAATAGTTCTTGTTTATGTAGGTTTATTTATGTGATCTTCATGGTTGACCTTTTTTTGATAAGCCAATCGGCTTCATGTATGCTTGACAAACATCCCTTCTACTATGGTGTGTATGCACCAGCTTTAAGATTTGTAGTTGGAATGTGCCAGACAATGATGGTGGGAGGTTTAGCTCTTACCATATACCAATAAGATTAGATTAGTTTGTAATCTTCAATGGAATAATTTTCATTTTAATACTATGTCTGTGGCTCTTTTAGCAATAACTTCTTTCCACACTAATTTTGCTTTCTTTCAACACTGATCCTCCTATAAAATTTTTGATAGTCATAACTTTGGTTGTGGAGAAAATTAATTTTGTTTTACATGAATATTGGTGAGTTAAAGTTTGGCGTAGGGGTGTGGTGGTTAGTGGGAGCACAGAATTCTTTACTTTCAGCTGCTGTTGAGAAGCAATGGTCTCTTGCAGCAATAGGATTTCATAAAACAGTGCTTCAGAGTTCATCAATTAAAAAAAAAAAAAAAAAAAAAAAAAAAAAAATTGCTGATAGGTTTCTTTTTCTTGTTAACTTGGTGGGCCATGTTAAAAATTATTAAGGCTCTTTGATGTGGTATCTTGTGAAAGGCTATGCATTCCCCTTGATGGAAATCAAATGTCGGACATGGAAGTGCCATTTTTTGGGCTTCTTTCAGTTACTACACTTGAACAATGGGGTTTGGATGTAGGAAACATAGTAGACATAACGAGGTTACTTTTGCTTACTTGAATATCACATCTGCCAATTTTCAATGGCTTTGTTACAGCTATTTGCAGTTTATTGTACACATAAATAAACAAATAAATACCACTAGCTCTATTAGTATAAGATTATAAGATTGATATTGATTGGTCAGTCATATATAGCATTTATACACAAAAAATAATGCTACTGACATATTTATGTAGTACCTGTTGAAAGTCCCATTCAAAAATGACATACATGATGATTCACTGGGTAAATGTAACAATATTAAGGTTAATAATATATTGTCAGCTCTGATTTATAGCATCAATGGATCACTATGAATGGATCACTACCATGGATCCCTATGCATAAACACTAACTATCTACTGAATGAGGAATATAATAAATATCTTGCACTGAGCAAGCTATTTTCATTCAAAATACATGCACGAAGACTAACAGAGTTAGCCAAATAATTATTAGGATCAATTCCAATAGGAGACTTGCATGATTACGTCACACACAACCTGCCATGCCTACTCATGATATCAGTGAACCTCCAACACCATTGAAAATGTATTGGCATTCATGACTGGCAAAGCTACTTTTGAGACCTGCAACTCCAAAATAGCTCATGCCCTTACAGTACTATAGGAATAGAAACTTAATAAAATTTTCAGCATACTAATGAAAAATTTCAGCATACTAATGGAAAATTTCAAAATATTTAGTGCTTCAGATGTGGATAAAATGGTTCGTAAAAGTGAAGAATGGTTAGCAGTGACATTGAAGTGAACTCATTGGTTGGCACTAATAGAGGTGAGTGTCAGGCAGTTGCCAGAGATGATGTTCCACCAGAAATAGCTGCTAATTCTTCTTTAAACACTCTCTAGGCAACACCTAATATCCAATATTTCTGGATTGCCACAAGTGCTGCCTGACCGAATTCTGAGAAGTATTGAAGCTACTTTTGGGCTAAAATTAACTCTTGGAAACAGTCTACCACTCAACCCTAATCCCACCTGCCAATGAGTTCTAAATATAAAGTTTCTATTCCTAGAATATGGTAAAAACAGGAGCTATTTGTAGTTGCAGTTCTCAAAAATAGCGTTGCCAGTCATGAATGCCAATACATTTTCTATGGTGCTGTAGGTTCACGGATACCATAAGTAGGCATAGCAAGTAATATCTGACGTAATCATGAAGTCCCCTACTACTAATGTACCTAAATCACAAGAGGTTTCACATACTATTATAGGTACAGAGAATATTAAATCGAATTAATTTGAAAAATTTTGGCATGGAATTATAGGAGGAAACTTTACATCAGCCAATTGTGATGGTAGCCACATCAACAGGAATTTTTTTTTCTTCACTAGCATGAACCAATAAGGAGGCTGAAATTTGGCATGTAGTCTCCATATTACCAGAAGTGTTATTACCCTCTTTCCATGCCCACAGGATGTATTAATTGAATCGGTTAGTTTGGTCCAGATAAAAACAACAACAAACATGAGAGTAAAAGCCAGGATCCCAGTTGCTATCAGAATATCTTGCTTTTTGGAGCAATGCAATGAGATGCAATGGGTGCACTAATAAATATACAAAGGAAAATGTCTGTGTATGTTTGCTGTTGACAGCCAAACAGATTTTGATGAAACTTTGTATGCATTATCCTTGAGTACCTGACAAGGTTAGGCCATTCCTATTTGAACAAGTGAAAATTTAAAATATTTCTTTAGAATAAAAATGGTAAGTAGGGATGATGGGTCAGCAAAAAGTGCAGAAACAAGAATTCTGTTATAATTTTAAAGCATTGGCATGCACACCATATTTGAGGTTGGAAATATCCACAAAAAAAAAAACAAACAAGTAAAACATAAATACCAGTAAATAAATTTAGAATAACAAGACCATAAAATTCCAACCAAAAACCCACTCATTTACGATAAAAAAAACAACAACATGGGCATACAAATACAAGACAAAACTCATTTAAATAAACTGGAAATTTAATTTATAAAAAACCCCAAAAAACATAAAAACCCAATTATATTTCAGGACCATATTCAATTGACTGCAGCTACTTCCTGTACCCCTGAATTAATAAAAAAACAAAACAAAAACAAAAAAAAAAAACAATTTAGAAAGGATTAAAAAAAAATATATATATATAAGTGAGTAGGTTTCTAAAATGCAGTGTATGCTGCAACAACAGAAAAATAAAAGTTATGGTATAGTAAAGCACCTTGTAAACTATATTAGGAAAAAATTAAACTCTTACTAAAGATTATCGTACAAGATTCAAAGGTTCACTTTTAATAATCACAGATGCCAAGAAAATGTAGGATGTGCCCTTAAGTAATACATGGAATCCTATAATTCACACACATCAGTAAGGCATGTCCTCTTGTAAAACATGTCTTCCAGTAAAACATGCATCATGTATGATATGCCATCCAGAAGACATGTATTCCCTTCAAAATATTTTTTGACCACAACCCATATATATATATATATATGGGTTGTGGTCAAAAAATATTTTGAAGGCTACGCCCCTGATATATATATATATATATATATATATATATATATATATATATCAGGGGCGTAGCCAGAATTTTGAACAAAAAGGGTCAAATAATCGTGGCTATATAACCAAAATCATTTAAAAGGTTTTCAAATGGATGAATATATTCTGTTGAAATTTGTAGGCATTATCCTTGTGTGATGGGGTTGTCAATAATAATTTTTTCTTTCTTTGTTTTTTTTTTATAAATGTAATTAAAAATTTTTTTTTAAAATTTTAATAAAATTTAAGTGGGATGGAGAGAATTCAAATTTTTATTAAAAAAAAAAAAATAATAAGAAAAGAAAAGAAAATTGAAATAATGAAAATGTGATTAAAGTACAGGGTTCCCCAGTAGGAGGTTGGTTTATATACTCAAAATCCCCTTATCAGGGCAGCTTGGAACAGGACAGCAGTGCCTGTAACTCAGATGGGCTATATCTGGGAACACTCACACTATTGCCCAGTGCAGGTGGGTGATTGTCCTCTATACACAACCAACATGCTTAGTGCAAATAAAAGATGTAATAAATGTGTGTTAGTGAATCCTGTTTCATCCTAGATAATGCATCAAACAAACTTCTTTATAAGAAAGGTTGTCTGGATTACCTTAGAGGTTCTAGCCACAGCAGTGAGGTGTCTGGGGCATGGAGTACTTCCCTGTAATCCTAATATTTAAACAATTATTCTTTTAATGTATTTAAATTTTTTAAATTTATTTATTTATTTGTTAATTTTATTTATTTATTTATTTAATTATAATTACTACTATTCAGTCCAGTCAAATTGTGGATGGACCCCAAACAAATTTCAAACAAATTTTTTTTTAACTGTACAATATTCAGGGGACCCTCTAGTATTACATATCAAAATTCCTTTAAAATCCATTGAGGGGAAAGTGTGAAATTCTAAAAAATATAATTTTGAAATATTTGTGGAAAAAAAAATCATTCAATAAATGAGCAATGGTAGAAGTTTCATGAGTTAAAAAATATCCAGGAGATTTGTTTTAATCATCCAAATCATCATCACCGGCATTCAAAGGCTTTTGAGAATTAAAACAGCTGAGTCTTTTATATTCCCCACATGCAGGTGTGCCTTCCAATCCATGCTTCCTGCGAGTGCACCTCCCTGAAGAGCATGCAATTGCACCTCCCTGAAGAGCATGCAATTGCACCTGGCAAGTCCCTTAGAGCAGGTGGCATGTCCGTTTTCAGGGGCATATGTTGATCATTAATGATTTCCCAACCCCATCGCTTTGGGATTAAGTGTCCAGTTTCTCCCTTCCACTGTTAAACCTGGTAATACACCTTAACACTATGGAACTTGGTTGATCCTGACGTTGGGGGAAAATCACTTGCATCTACATATTTATGGTTTTTTGTCACCATTTCTTGAAATCGTTTGTAGTGCAAAACATTTATGTCATCTCCTGAATCACCATTATAGAGAATGACAAGTGAATTTTCTCCATCTTTGATGATATCATTCATACTTGCTTGGTCCTGCATAAAAATATCATTTATCTGAGAAAGTTCATCATTGGATTGGATATTGGAAAGTGAAGCTATTTTTCCTAATGCAATACAATCTGGAAAGAACTAGTGCTGAACTAGCTAAAGTGGTACACATATCTAATTGCAAGTTTGGTTGTATACTATGAGAACTCTAGCTACACGGAAGAGTTAGGCATTGAATTTAATTTTTAAAAAAATTAGTTACAGACATTCTTGAAGTTTCCTTTCCTCCACCAACACCAAAACACTAAAGATATATGCTAAAGTATTAATATTTTTTCTAATGTAAAATTTTTTTTTGTTGATTGTATGAATATTATTGTGTCCATATAGTAGTACCAGTATTCCAAGAACACAAACGTATGCATATGTGATACTATCAAATTCGGCAAGTACAAAAACTCTGGCACTACTTGGAATGAAAAAGTTTCAAATATGCCTATATATGGTAGGAAATGCACAGATACTCCTTTCTCTCTTCTTAAAAAATTTTTTTTAAATTATTTTTGTAGATTACAATTTTTATCCTCAGTGAATTTAAAGAGGTTAAGAGACTTTCCTCATTTAATTCGTCATAGGTGAGCCCAAATTTAGTATAAATTCACCTGGATTACCTGGTAATTGCAAAGCTTCTCCATCTTTTTCCATTGCGTACAGTACGGCACACTGAATCACTAAATTCTTTTTTATATCAGGTGCACTTGATGCAGCAAAATCCAATACATTACGAGTATTTATTGTATGCATTTCATTCAACTTTGCGAATATGGTTGTCCTATGGGACAGATAATGGTGTCCAGGATTATAATCAGCCATTGTAGATTGTAAATTGAAATTATAATAATGGAGTTATTGCTGGAAAGTTAGTAACAGTGTGCTGCAGGAGAGAGTTGGCCCACTGCTTGATGGTATGTCAGAATAAGTAACACAACAACTATGTAATAATCAAGTAATCAACTAAAATTATATTATTCCGTAAAGAAGAAGCTTTTGATCAGAAGAAGCTTTGGAACGCTACTAGAAACACGCTATTTTACAAGAGTCATATTATGTTACCAGTTACCCCTTTTAAAACTTCGACTCTTACGTGGGTGACACAGAAGATTTCTGGAAAGGTGAAAGTTTTTAATTTGTAGCAAGTTGACAAAGGGAGAAGTTCAACGTTCACTTGTGTGAGGGGGGAAAGGATGCTCTTGTAATACTGGCTGGTGTGATAAAACCATAACATCCATACACTAAAATAATGCTACAGCCTATTCTTTTAATATCTATGGAGACTCCCATTCGCAGATGACAGAAAAATACACATGACATTATAGCTAACATTTGGTTCACTTTTAACTCCATTTCTCCACAATTATAGCTCAGAATATTCTGGACTTTGCTATAACCAGCATGAAATTTTATAACATTTCTATTCTTATAGTATAGTAAAAGCAGAAACTATTATGTAGTTGTAGCAATAATAGAGTTGCCATTCATGAATACCAGTAAATTTTCTATGGTGCTATAGGTTCACCAATACCATAAGTAGGCATGGCAGGTTGTTTGTGACGTAATTATGAAAATCCCCTATCAGTAATGTACCTAGTACACAAGAGATTTCACATACAATTGTAGATACAAAGAATCTCAAATCTAATTCATTTGAAAAATGTTGGCATGGGATCATAGGAGATGGAAAATTTATATCAGCCATGTGTGATGGCATCCACACCTACAAGAAATTCTTTTCACTAGCATGAACCAATGAAGAGGCTTAAATTTGGCATGTAGTCTCCATGTTACCAGGAGTGTTATTACCCTCTTGCCAGCCCACAGGATGTATATATTGAATCGGTTAATTCGGTCCAAATAAAAACAATAGCAAACATAAGAGTAAAAGTCAGGATCCCAGTTGCTACCAGAATATCTTGCTTTTTGGAGCAATGCAATGAGATGCAACGGGTGCACTAATGAATATACAAAGGAAAATCTCTGCATGTGTTCGTTATAGACGACCAAACAGATTTTGATGAAACTTTGTTAGGTCATTCCTATTTGAATATTTGTTGCAAGGGAATTTCTAACTGCAAGATTGTGTTGTTAGGTCATTTTGAAATTAAAACATTTTATCATGGATCGTACTGTAATTATTGAAACATGATGCATTCCAATAGGCCAGCACATTAAATAAAAATAAAGTGTATAATACTTAATGGGAGTGTAACAAGCAAGATTTTTCAATAAGCAAGGTTTTTAAAAAAGCATTGCCCTTTCAAGTGGAGACAGAGGATAGAATAATGGCATTCTGTACTATCCAAGTTTTATTATAGGATAATCAAATAGTAACTTTAAATATTTTCAATCAAAGAATTAAAGAATTAAAGACAAGGATATAAACTCGATATTGGCCAATGGTTAAGAGTAATCAACGACCAACTAAAATGATATGCAACATGTGAATATATATTAAGAGTCAAAGGTGTAGTGCTTGAGCAGTTCGAAAGATGGAGAGAATAACATGAAAAAAGGAAATGATTGATGTCATATATATGGTTAAGTGTGTGTGTGTGTGTGTGTGTGTGTGTGTGTGTGTGTGTGTGTGTGTGTGTGTGTGTGTGTGTGTGTGTGTGTGTGTGTGTGTGTGTGTGTGTGTGTGTGTGTGTGTGTGTGTGTGTGTGTGTGTGTGTGTGTGTGTGTGTGTGTGTGTGTGTGTGTGTGTGTGTGTGTGTGTGTGTGTGTGTGTGTGTGTGTGTGTGTGTGTGTGTGTGTGTGTGTGTGTGTGTGTGTGTGTGTGTGTGTGTGTGTGTGTGTGACAGAGTCAAGAAACCATAGGAACCTTTTAGTGGTGTTATAATTGGGAATACTATTAGAATTACTATTGATTGTATCACACCATGTCAGATGCGTTTTAAAGATGCAAGGGGTAGGTTGTATTACTGTTGATTGTTTTAAGGGGTAGGTTGTATCGTTATTGACTGCTGTAGTTTATTAGCTGAAATAGAGGAATATGATTGGTTAATGGTGGCAGGGCAGTTGCACATTATGTATATATATATGAAGATTTGTGCTCAGTTTTTCATTATGTGAAGCAGATTATTATGTTATGCTAATAATCATGACTCTATTGAAAGTGAATTGATATACGTGAAAAAGAAAGGGTGTCACTGGAGAAGGGTTTGCGACATTTGTTGGTAGCAGTGGGATAGAGATTGTTAGTTGAACAATCACATTCCCATGTTTTTATTTTTTGGAGCTAAGCTACTGAAAGAGAGATTGGCAAAGGCCTTTACCAGAGAGTGTATGACTACAAGGAGTGGTAAAGAGTACGGAAGCTTTTCAAGCATTTATAGCATGGCAACATGCAGCATGGATGATTTAATTCACTTGATGGCAACAGAGGCTGAGGCTAGGAGAGAGGAGGCAAATCAGCACAGGTTGAAGATTGCAGAAATGGAGCAGCAGCGACTAGTGGAGCTCAGATGATCACTCAGAGACATCATGGCAACCATAAGACCAAGGGACAGGGCAAGATACACCCCAAGGCTCCAGAGAATGATGGATGGTGAATATGTGGAATCCTTCCTTATCACTTTTGAGAGGGTGATGCAAACACATGATGTGCCAGAAGACCAGTGGAGTCTCGCCTTGGCACCCCAACTAGCTGGCAAGGTTTAACAGACCTATGCAGCCATGGATGGTGAGCTGACAGTAGATTATGTGGAAGTGAAGACAGCAATATTGCGTTAGTATGATATTACCTAGGAAACATACTGCATAAAGTTCCGTTCAACTCGGAAAGGTGTTGAGGAGTTGTATGTTGACCTTGTAGTTAGATTGAGAGATCCAGCTAGCAAGTGGAACAAGAGAGAAAGTAGTGGAGAAAATTGTGGTGGAATAATTCATAGAAGGGTTGCCACCAGCTCTTAAGATTTCTTTGAGGGAGAAAAAACTAACTTCAGGGGCAAAGGCAGGGCTGGCTGCAGATACTTACTTATGTAGGGGCTTGGAGGTATGGAGGATATACCAGGGGGGTTCTAGGGTATATATCTCTTCAGAAACATGATAGTGGTGTCAGGAAATCTGAGTTGGGTGTGTCTGGAGAGAGAAGGGTTGTGGAAGGCAAGGTTGAAAGAAAGTGTTATAGGTGTGGGGGAGTTGGACATTTTAAATGGGAGTATCCAAGAGAGGTCAAGCCCAGGTTTGTAAGGGACAAGCCACAGGGAGTAGAGAATCCTACCAGGGTGGTGAGGTGCTATAGCTGTGGGGAAAGGGCCATGTTTTGACAAGATTCCAGGCCAAGCCAAACTTATACAGTAGACTTGACAGTGTGGAGAGTGGGCTGAGATGGAAGGGTACAGTGGCAGGTGTGCCAGTTAGCTGTATTTATTTGGATACTGGGTGTAGCCAGATGTTTGTGAGGAGGGAGCTCATTCCCAAGGGTGACATACTGGCAGAGTCAGTAGAGCTCAAGTGTGTGCATGGGGATGTGGCAAGGTATTCTCTGGTGTTTGTGGAAGTGGTTGTAGAAGGAAGGAGGCTAAAGTTAAAGCTGCGCTGGAGTGGCTGGGAAGTTACAAGTGGATGTGTTGTTGAGAACAGATGTGACAGAACTGATGAAGCTTGTGAGTGCTCCAGAGGAGAAGTGTCTGTGATGACCAGGGCACAGACTCAGCGGCAACATGCTAAAGAGGAGAGGGAGAAGAAGCTCAATGAAACTGCTGGAGTGACATTGAACACAGTAGAGCTTGATGATGAGGTGGAGTCCATCTTTCCATTTGATGACGAGTCGTTCCAGGAGGTGAAGGTCAGAGTGAAGAAGACTAAGTCTGAGAAGAGAGTTCACAATAGGCAGAGGTTGGAAGATGAGCAATGACATGGACTGAAGATGAGTGGAGAAGAGTTGAAGGAAGCGCAGCAGACAGATGAGACCCTAGATAGAGTGAGGGAGACTCTAGTGTTAGCAGAGACAGCGAAGGAGGAGAATGTTATGAGAAGGAAGGGATGTTGTATCGGAGAGGAAGAGTGGTTGGAGGAGAGACGGAAGCAGTGGAGCAGCTGGTGCTACCCAGGTGTTTCTGGCAGCATGTTTTAGAGTTGGCACATGCTATACCCCTAGCAGGACACTTGGGCCAAGCCAAGACGAGGCAACGGTTGTTGCAAAGATTTTTCTGGCCTAACATGGAGAGAGACATAGCTACATTCTGTAGGGAGTGTCCACAGTGCCAGAGAACCAACAGTCGCAAGGTTTGTCCTGTTCCACTCATCCCACTACTAGTGATGGATGTCCCATTCCAACGCATTGGAATGAATTTTGTAGGTCCATTGCCAAAGAGTAGGTACAGCAATCGTTTTGTGCTAGTGACTATGCAACTAGGTACCCAGAGGCGATACCCTTGAAGACTGTTGATGCCGAACAGGTGACAGAGGCTATTATCACATTTTTCTACAGGGTTGGGATACCCAGCAAAATATTAACTGACCAGGGAACCAATTTTTTAGCGAGACTCATGAAAGAGGTGTGCCTTCCACTTGGAGTGAAGCCGATTAGGACCAGCCCCTACCACCCTCAAACAGATGGACTAGTGGAGTGGTTCAATCACACACTGAAGGCAATGTTGAGGAGGACAGTGACAGAGTGTAAGGACTGGGATCATTTACTGCCCTACCCGTTATTTGCCTACCGAGAGGTCCCACAGGCAAGCACAATATTCTCTCCCTTTGAGCTATTGTATGGGACAAAAGGTGAGAGGGCTCTTCGATGTGATCAAGGAGGCATGGGAAGTAGGAGAGGGCAGTAGTGAGAGTGTGGTGTCATATTTGATTGCTATGAGAGAGAAGTTGGACAGGATGGTAGACCTGGTGAGAAAGAATGAAGAAAGGGAGGGCAAAAGAGAGACAGAAGGAATGGTATGATAAGCATGCTAGGGAGAGAGAACTGAAGGTGGGTGTAAATGTGTTGGTTTTGCTGCCCACTAGTACCAGCAAGCTGTTGGCAAAGTGGCAAGGGCCACATGTAGTGATGGCAAGGAAGGACCCAGTAACATATGAAGTTGATATGGGGGAGAGAAGGAAGCAGTGCAGAACATATCATGTGAATATGCTAAAACCTTGGAATGAAAAGGGAGAGACAAGTTTGTGGCTAGAGGAAGAGGAGGAGAATGAGGTGGAGGAAAGTGAGATAGTTACTTGGGAGAAGGAGGTAGCTGTGGGTGCACCAACTCTGGGTGCAGATCTGAGTGGGCAGCAGAAGGGGCAACTGGAAGTTTGTTGAATGAATATGGATATGTGATGAGTGGGATACCAGGGAAGACAAATTTAGTGTCACACACTGTAACTGTAAGTACAGCATAGCCATTGAGGTTGCCCCCATACAGGGTACCCCAAGTTTATCGAGAATGGATGAAGGAGGAGCTGAAAAAAATAATGGAAGATGACATTGTGGAGGAGTGGATGGGGAACACTTGTGGTCTTGGTCAAAAAGAAGGATGGATTGCTAAGATTCCGTGAGGACTACAGGAAGTTGAATGCCTTGACAAGCCCAGACGCTTATCCTATGCCAAGAGTGAATGAGATGTTGGACCAGTTTGGAGAAGCGAAGTACTTGACCACTTGGACTTGGTGAGGGGGTACTGGCAGGTTCCCATGGACAAGGATGCCAAAAAACAGTGAGCTTTTATCACACCTTTCAGGTTCTATTAGTCTAAGGTAATACCATTTGGACTAACTGGGGCACAGGCCACAGTCCAGAGGCTCATGGATGGAGTTGTGCATGGAATGGCAGGGTCATTGCAGCATATCTGGATGACCTGGTGATCTTTAGTCAGTCGTGGGAAGAGCATGTGGTTCATGTGAGGAAAGTACTGGGAAGATTGCGAGAAGTGGGGTTGACTGCCGAGCCAGAAAAGTGTCAGATGGGGATGAGAAAGTGTGCTTACTTAGGTTATGTAGTGGGTGGTGGAGAGGTTAGACCACAGAGGACAAGGTTGAGGCAGTTAGGAGGTGTGAGGTGCCCAGGATCAAGAAGGATGTGAGAATGTTTTTGGGTTTAAGTGGTTACTATAGACGTTTTATTCCCCACTATTCAGTAATAGCTGCTGTATTGACAGACCTGACCAGGAAGGATCGACCTGCACGAGTGAAGTGGACAGAAGAATGTGGTGAAGATTTGTGAAGTTGAAGGCAGCTCTATCTGTTGGAACAGTGTTACACAGCCTGGACTATGTTCATGAGTTTGTAGTGCAAATTGATCCATTAAATTGAGGGATGGGGGCATTGTTGTGTCAAGTGGATGAGATCAGAGAGGAGTATCCCATAGCCTACTTCAGTAGGAAGTTCTTGCCAAGGTAAGAGAGATATAGCACAGTGGAGAAGGAGTGTCTGGCAGTGAAGCTTGGGGATACAGGCCTTCAGGATACACATCCTGGGGAGGAAGTTCCCAGTCATAACTGACCATCGGGCACTGGAGTGGATAAACAAAATGAAAGTGGACAACTCTAGATTGACTCGGTGGAGTTTAAGCTTACAACCCTACAGATTCACAGTTAAGTATAGACCCAGGAGGAAGCATGGAAATGTTCATGCATTATCCAGATTTGAGAGAGAAAATTCGATGACTGTATCATCACAGCAGAGAGGGAAGGTGGTGTAATGGAGTCAAGAAACTATAGGAACCTTTAGTGATGTTATTATTGGGAATACTATTAGAATTACTATCTATAATATCATACCATGTCAGTTATGCATTTTATGGATGTAAGGGGGCAAGTTGTATTAGTATTGATTGTTGTAGAGGGCAGGCTGTATCGTTATTGACTGTTGTAGTTGATTAGCTGAAATAGAGGAATATGATTGGTTAATGGTGGCAAGACAGTTGCACATTATGTACATATATGATGATTTGTGCTCATTTTTTCATTATGTGAAGCAGATTATTATGTTATACTGATAATCATGACTTTATGAGAGTGAATTGATATACATGTAAAAGAAAGGGTGTCACTGGAGAGGGTTTATGAAAATCTGTCTGTCTGTCTGTCTGTCTGTCTGTCTGTCTGTCTGTCTGTCTGTCTGTCTGTCTGTCTGTCTGTCTGTCTGTCTGTCTGTCTGTCTGTCTGTCTGTCTGTCTGTCTGTCTGTCTGTCTGTCTGTCTGTCTGTCTGTCTGTCTGTCTGTCTGTCTGTCTGTCTGTCTGCGGTCTGTCTGTCTGCGGACTGTCTCTCAGTCTGTCTGTCTGTCTGTCTGTCTGTCTGTCTGTCTGTCTGTCTGTCTGTCTGTCTGTCTGTCTGTCTGTCTGTCTGTCTGTCTGTCTGTCTGTCTGTCTGTCTGTCTGTCTGTCTGTCTGTCTGTCTGTCTGTCTGTCTGTCTGTCTGTCTGCGGTCTGTCTGTCTGCGGACACTCTCTCAGTCTGTCTGTCAGTCTGTCTGTCTGTCTGTCTGTCTGTCTGTCTGTCTGTCTGTCTGTCTGTCTGTCTGTCTGTCTGTCTGTCTGTCTGTCTGTCTGTCTGTCTGTCTGTCTGTCTGTCTGTCTGTCTGTCTGTCTGTCTGTCTGTCTCTCTGTCTGTCTGTCGGTCTGTCATCTGTCTCTCTGTCTTTCTCTCTGATTGTTATGGTGCTCTCCAAAGCTAATTGAACTGGAGCAGCCAAAGTAAGCACAGTGAAAGCCTTTGGGTCTACACAGGCTCTAGGTTATATGACACAATAGATATACTAATAGAGTTTCATATAATGATTAATTGACCTTATTCATTGTAGTATAGAATTTGTTATTGTTATTGTTAACATACTAGTAGTCTCTACATCATTTGCAGACATGTCATAATTACTTGAGTGCACACTTTATAATGTCATGGTTTCATTTCATATCACCAGTTCTAGTATGGTATTACTTATGTTGATCGACTGAATATCAATTCTTTATTATTGAGTAGTTACAATGTGTGCACGTGCAGTGCTAGTTGTGGAAATAACTAGTGCTGTACTAGCTAAGGCAGTACACATATCTAATTGCAAGTTTGGTTGTATACTATGACAAATCTAGCTATATGGAAGAGTTAGGCATTGAATTAAATGTTAAAAAATATATAAGTACAGACACTCTTTGAAGTTTCTTTTCCTCCACGAATATCAAAACCACCACCACCCATTGACATCACACTAAAGAAATCTGTAAAGGTATTAATTTTTTTTCAAATATAAATATTTTCTTGATTGTATGAATATTATTGTGTCCTTATTGAAGTACAAGTGTTTCTAGAACACAAACATGCATATGTGATAGTATCAAATTCGGAAGTAAAAAACTCGGCACTACTTTGAGTGCAAAAGTTTCAAATATGTCTATATATGGTAAATATTCACTGAGATTCCTTCTTTCTCTTTTCTTTTTTTAATTTTTTTGTATTTTTTTTTGCTGATTATAATTTTTATCCTCAGTGAATTTAAAGTAGTTAAGAGACTTCTCTTTAGTTCATCATCTGTGAACCAACATCTTTTATAAATATACCTGGATTACCTGGTAATTGCAATACTTCTCCATCTACTTCCATTGCGTAGAGTACAGCACACTGAATCAATAAATCCTTTTTTGTTTCAGGTAGACTTAATGCAGCATGATCCATTACATTTCGAGTATTTATTTCATGCAATTGGTTGAAGGTTACGAATATGCTTGCCCTATAGTTCAGATAATTATCTCCAGTATGATCATCATCCATCTTAGATTGTAAATTGGAATTATAGTAATGGAGTAATTGCTGGAAAGTTAGTAATACTGTGCTGCAAGAGAGGACTGGCCCACTGCTTGATGGTATGTCAGAATAAGTAATACAGCAACTATGTAATAATCAAGTAATGGACTAAAATTATATTATTCCATAAAAAAGAAGCTTTGGAACGCTACTAGAAACACGCAATTATGTATGAGTTCGGTTATGTAACCAGTTGCCCTATTAAAAACTTTGACCTTTACGTGGGTGGCTCGGAAGGATTTCTCTGGAAAGTTTTTAAAATTTGTAACTAGTTGACAAACTGGAGAAGTTCAACTTTCACTATGTGTGAGGTGGCAGAAAGTATTCACCTGTAGCACGGGCTGGTATAATAAAACGGGAGCACCACATTGTGAGCTGGAGTTGCAGATAGTCACAGCTTTATCACTAAATTTTGGGAGAGAAAGTGCCCCAGAAAAAATACTAAAAAATATTCCAAGATTGTATATAGCTAGCAAAATCGTGGATAATTTATACTTACACTCTTATTTTTTTGGTCACTTTCCATGAGTTTGAACATAAAAACAGTCTCTATAGCTAATGTATGTGGTGAGCAGCTTATGAAGTTAGCTATTGAATCATTGAAAGAAGATTTTTCAAAATTATACTTTTTCTTTTCATAAATTTTATAATCAAATAGTGATACCACTATATTTTGAAAAGTTCAATTACCCCATGATTCCATTATGCTTTACTGCTTGCCTATTATTTCATTTTAATTTTTTTTCTCAAGAATAATCTATCAAGTTCTATACTTGATATTTGTGATCTAGCTTTTGAGTAAAGTGAGGTCACAGAAAAAACTAGCAGAATTGTATAATTGTGTGCAAAAATATCATAATTATAATACATTAGCACGCAATTGCAGCCTTCAGCAGCATTGCTTGCTGTGATCACAAAATTGTCTTAAGGAAGCACATGTCTTATGGTAGGACATGTTTTTCTGGAGTACATGTCTTTCAGGTTGACATGTATTATGAGAGCATATGTATTAAGGGAAGTCATGCTTTGTTGGAGCAAATGTCTTGTGGGAGGTCATATGTTGGTGGAGTTCATGTCTTCAGGATGGCATATCTTGTGATGCGTTATGTTTTACTGATAGATATTTCTTACTGGATGACATGTTCAGCTTGATGGTATGTAATATAGGAGGGCATGTCATACAGTTCTAGATGTTTTACTGGAGTACATGTTTTACCGAAGGGCATACTTAGCAGGCTGACTTGTCTTGCATGAGGACATCTCTTCTTAGAAGCCAGGTTTTGCTGGATGGTATTTCTTACAGGAACTCATATATTACATGAGGGCATGCTTTACAGGTGGACATGTCCAGCAGGAGTGCATGTAATAACAGTGGACATGTATTATTGAAATTTCAGGCAGACATGTCTTGCAGTAGTACATGCAGTATGAGTGGACATGTATTGTAGAAACTTATCTGTAAGACATGTCTTAATGGAAGTCATGTTTTACTTAAGGGTATGTATTATAGGAGGGCATATTTTACTATTTGAGATATCTTACTGGGGTACATGTTTTACGAGAGGGTATATGTCACAAACCCGTCTAAGATGGATTTCACTGACAACCAGAGCCCACAACTAAAACCAACCAGACTTGGGGAACCCCACAAAATCACAGTTGACAACTACTAAAACATGGTACTCTGTGTGTGCATATGTTCTGTTCAGCCAATCAACTTCTTACCAACTTTTAGGACACAAAACATACATAATTGAACACCACAAAAACACAAATCCATTTATTAACTATCACAAACCATATATCTGTTTAACAGTAAACAAATCACAGTTCAGGTAATAATGTTAATAATATATTCTTATTTCTCTTGTCTTGCCAATCCCTGAAACTTCTCAGCTCGTTCCCTGACAGTATATCTTACAGGATGATATGCAGGAGGGCATGTATTACTGGAAGATATGTGTTAGTGCTGGTTATGTGAAGTAGGTAAGCATGTCTTGCAGGTCTGTGCAGAAGCAACCAATTAAGCTGCTGTGAGTTTAGGCATCCTTTTTTTTTTCTTCTACAGTAACTTTTCCTTTACTCTGAGACATGCTTTCCAAGAATTTATTGTTTGAATAGTTCTTGTTTATGTAGGTTTATTTATGTGATCTTCATGGTTGACCTTTTTTTGATAAGCCAATCGGCTTCATGTATGCTTGACAAACATCCCTTCTACTATGGTGTGTATGCACCAGCTTTAAGATTTGTAGTTGGAATGTGCCAGACAATGATGGTGGGAGGTTTAGCTCTTACCATATACCAATAAGATTAGATTAGTTTGTAATCTTCAATGGAATAATTTTCATTTTAATACTATGTCTGTGGCTCTTTTAGCAATAACTTCTTTCCACACTAATTTTGCTTTCTTTCAACACTGATCCTCCTATAAAATTTTTGATAGTCATAACTTTGGTTGTGGAGAAAATTAATTTTGTTTTACATGAATATTGGTGAGTTAAAGTTTGGCGTAGGGGTGTGGTGGTTAGTGGGAGCACAGAATTCTTTACTTTCAGCTGCTGTTGAGAAGCAATGGTCTCTTGCAGCAATAGGATTTCATAAAACAGTGCTTCAGAGTTCATCAATTAAAAAAAAAAAAAAAAAAAAAAAAAAAAAAATTGCTGATAGGTTTCTTTTTCTTGTTAACTTGGTGGGCCATGTTAAAAATTATTAAGGCTCTTTGATGTGGTATCTTGTGAAAGGCTATGCATTCCCCTTGATGGAAATCAAATGTCGGACATGGAAGTGCCATTTTTTGGGCTTCTTTCAGTTACTACACTTGAACAATGGGGTTTGGATGTAGGAAACATAGTAGACATAACGAGGTTACTTTTGCTTACTTGAATATCACATCTGCCAATTTTCAATGGCTTTGTTACAGCTATTTGCAGTTTATTGTACACATAAATAAACAAATAAATACCACTAGCTCTATTAGTATAAGATTATAAGATTGATATTGATTGGTCAGTCATATATAGCATTTATACACAAAAAAATAATGCTACTGACATATTTATGTAGTACCTGTTGAAAGTCCCATTCAAAAATGACATACATGATGATTCACTGGGTAAATGTAACAATATTAAGGTTAATAATATATTGTCAGCTCTGATTTATAGCATCAATGGATCACTATGAATGGATCACTACCATGGATCCCTATGCATAAACACTAACTATCTACTGAATGAGGAATATAATAAATATCTTGCACTGAGCAAGCTATTTTCATTCAAAATACATGCACGAAGACTAACAGAGTTAGCCAAATAATTATTAGGATCAATTCCAATAGGAGACTTGCATGATTACGTCACACACAACCTGCCATGCCTACTCATGATATCAGTGAACCTCCAACACCATTGAAAATGTATTGGCATTCATGACTGGCAAAGCTACTTTTGAGACCTGCAACTCCAAAATAGCTCATGCCCTTACAGTACTATAGGAATAGAAACTTAATAAAATTTTCAGCATACTAATGAAAAATTTCAGCATACTAATGGAAAATTTCAAAATATTTAGTGCTTCAGATGTGGATAAAATGGTTCGTAAAAGTGAAGAATGGTTAGCAGTGACATTGAAGTGAACTCATTGGTTGGCACTAATAGAGGTGAGTGTCAGGCAGTTGCCAGAGATGATGTTCCACCAGAAATAGCTGCTAATTCTTCTTTAAACACTCTCTTAGGCAACACCTAATATCCAATATTTCTGGATTGCCACAAGTGCTGCCTGACCGAATTCTGAGAAGCATTGAAGCTACTTTTGGGCTAAAATTAACTCTTGGAAACAGTCTACCACTCAACCCTAATCCCACCTGCCAATGAGTTCTAAATATAAAGTTTCTATTCCTAGAATATGGTAAAAACAGGAGCTATTTGTAGTTGCAGTTCTCAAAAATAGCGTTGCCAGTCATGAATGCCAATACATTTTCTATGGTGCTGTAGGTTCACGGATACCATAAGTAGGCATAGCAAGTAATATCTGACGTAATCATGAAGTCCCCTACTACTAATGTACCTAAATCACAAGAGGTTTCACATACTATTATAGGTACAGAGAATATTAAATCGAATTAATTTGAAAAATTTTGGCATGGAATTATAGGAGGAAACTTTACATCAGCCAATTTTTTTCTTCACTAGCATGAACCAATAAGGAGGCTGAAATTTGGCATGTAGTCTCCATATTACCAGAAGTGTTATTACCCTCTTTCCATGCCCACAGGATGTATTAATTGAATCGGTTAGTTTGGTCCAGATAAAAACAACAACAAACATGAGAGTAAAAGCCAGGATCCCAGTTGCTATCAGAATATCTTGCTTTTTGGAGCAATGCAATGAGATGCAATGGGTGCACTAATAAATATACAAAGGAAAATGTCTGTGTATGTTTGCTGTTGACAGCCAAACAGATTTTGATGAAACTTTGTATGCATTATCCTTGAGTACCTGACAAGGTTAGGCCATTCCTATTTGAACAAGTGAAAATTTAAAATATTTCTTTAGAATAAAAATGGTAAGTAGGGATGATGGGTCAGCAAAAAGTGCAGAAACAAGAATTCTGTTATAATTTTAAAGCATTGGCATGCACACCATATTTGAGGTTGAAAATATCCACAAAAAAAAACAAACAAGTAAAACATAAATACCAGTAAATAAATTTAGAATAACAAGACCATAAAATTCCAACCAAAAACCCACTCATTTACAATAAAAAAAACAACAACATGGGCATACAAATACAAGACAAAACTCATTTAAATAAACTGGAAATTTAATTTATAAAAAACCCCAAAAAACATAAAAACCCAATTATATTTCAGGACCATATTCAATTGACTGCAGCTACTTCCTGTACCCCTGAATTAATAAAAAAAAACAAAACAAAAACCAAAAAAAAACAATTTAGAAAGGATTAATTATTCTATTATGTTTTTACTGATAGCCTATTATTTTATTATAATTTTTTTTTCAAGAATAATCTATCAAGGCCTAAATTTAAGGCAAGTACACACATGCACCCAGGCAGGCAGGCAGGCAGGCAGGCAGGCAGGCTTATCAATTTAAATTGAAATACATTTACCTAATCCAGATTTCTGCTATTGATTCCACCATCGCTGACTGTTAAAATTATTACCCTCGCCCAATTTTATTATCTCACGCCAATTTTAGCTTTAGCTAAAGATTCAGCTGGTGAAGTCGCTGCCCAACCTAAAGTTTCAACTGGTGAAGATGCAGTCCAACTTATTATTTCACCAGTGTTTTGAACGTTCTTTAGCCAAAATTGTCTTCCACAATTTCAACTTCCAAGTGAAATTTTCCAGAGAACTCATGGGGAAATCAAAGTTTGATGCTTTTTCAAATCCACTTCAGCCCATCTTCCTTGTAAAGTAAGTGATTGTTGACCTGATGAGCGTGACTAAGCTAGTTGGAAAATATTATCAAAATTGTGTCTAAATATATTAAATAACAAATATTAGCTAGCTTAAAAGCTGTTGGTTTGCCACCCACCCTTTCCACCCCTTGTTGCTTCCTGTTGGTTTCCAATGCTTAGGGGCAACAAGATTCTCTGGTTGGGTGAACAGAAAGAATTGAAAAGGGTTGATGAGCACTGTACTAGAGGAACATTTGCCAGCAAGGTTGGAATGTTCATCTAAATTTTTTTTTTATATTTCCCATATTTTATCATAAATCTATCAATTGTTAAACATTTTTAAGTGCTCAAAATTTCCTACTTTTTAATCTGAGGATCTGTTGGTGGTTATGTGAAAGTGGGAAGGGATGCCAACTCTTGCTGCAGCCATGAAAAGGTTGCCAGAGGAAAGCTGGTTCCTCCAATCAAGCTCCCACTTCCCTGAGAGTCTGAGTCTAATCTCAACCCACCCCCCTCCCCTCACTTCTTTTCATGCCAAATAATTCTTTGTTGGTATGCCAAGCGAAGGGCTCCATTTCCCTGTTCCTCAATTGTCCCATAAACAATTTATTTTCAAAGAATGACTATTCTGATTTCACCACGATTACATTACCACCTACTTACTCCAGAAAACATAGAAACCATTTTTCACTAACTGAACACAAAAATAAATTATTTTTAAACACTTTTCTAATCCCCTCCAAAATGAATTCCTTTGGTCCTTCAAGTTTAGCCAAGAGCAACAATACAACCTGTTCTTTTGATAAAACTTTTCAATACAGTTGTTCTAAACTACAGCTCCAAAGCAGCTGCTGATTAGTATGCCTGAAATAACTTATTGTTATTTATATATGCTCAGATAAAGAATTATTTATATATTGATTCCTCTGTACTGAAAAATTTTTTAAACTTCAGAATGGAGCAACCGACATCTATGACTATGAAGTAAATTGAAACAGCAAAAGTGAACCCTGGTGGAGGAACAAAGAATTCAATTTTCCAGACAAAAAGAGCATGAAAAAACAATAGCCCAAAGGTGTTGATAGCTGTTGATGCCCTAGAAAAATAGCTGCTAAATTTTCATTTCCATTAATTATTCTTTAAATGCAATCGTCTCTGCTTTCTAAGGAAATTTGAAGTGCCTCACATTGATTGGCTTTGGATTTTGATTGTATATGAAAATCCAATATTATTTTACCTAGGCAAGCTGGATAGCTCTGCTGTTTAAAATTTTATGATAATTTAAGAAAAAAAATATATATATACCCCTTCGAATTTGAGAAGCCACACCCACTGTTGGGAATGAAAAATAGGCCCCCTTTTTGAAATCCTAGTGTGTGTGTATATATATATATATATATACACTAGCAGCATATACCTGGTGTTGCCTGGCCAATGTCAACATGAAAATTTTCAGATGCCTCTTAAATTTTAGCCTGGTTGTTCCTTTAATTAGCTTTTGGCAGCCAAAACAACTTTCTGTGTGTGTGGCTAATTCAAACCACACTTACTACCACACATGTAGCTAATAATGTTCACCCAGTTACTTGGTCTCAATATGCCAAATTTCTGCCTGATTGGTCAATAAAAGGGTTTTTGGTAGGCATGATATCATCCTATGGGTGTGGAAGGTCTTTGATCTGCCTTTGAGGAGTTTGTAGAGGGGATAAAGAATATGTGCACAGTTCATAATGAAGCGATGGTAATAGTTAATTAGTCCCAGATATTCCCAAAGAGATAAAAAAATCGGATGGGGTTGGGAAATCTCTGATTGCTTGGACACGAATGGAAAAAGTTTTACACTGGATGTATTGATATGATGTCCAAGGACATGAGGTTGAGACCCACCAAATTCTCACTTTTCAGGGTTAATTACCAACTCATTAGGCAGACGTTGGAAAAGTACCTGCAGGTGAGACTGATGTTTTTCTGGGGGTTATGCTTGTAACCAAGAGATCATCCAAATAGATGTACATGTAGTCAAGTCCATGATACATTTCATCCATGAATCTCTGAAATGTTTAGGCTGCATTAGAAAGTCCACAGAGCATTCGTAGATACTGAGAGAGGCCTAATGGCATGATGATGGCCGTCTTCACAATGTCTTCTTTTTAAATCATTGCCTATCCTGTAAGGATAGGCAATGATTTAGAAATTCTAGACACACATCTGAGGTTTAAATGTGCCTTTGACATGAAAAAATATGAATATTTAGGATATATAAAGGAGGTCAGGTTGAGCACCTGGAGGCAAAGATCAAGGCAATGAAGGAGTAAGTACTTAAGACAAAGAACGAAGAAGAAAATGAAATCCTATCTGGGATTAGGGGCTATTACAGAAATTTGTACAAAATTTCTCACCCATTGCCTACCCTCTCATCCAAATGACAAAAAAAAAAAGGAACCAAAACTCTATCACTCTCTCAGCATCTACCACTATTCCAGCATTATAATTCAACCTCACTAATTTCTAATCTTTGTCTCAGAGGATGGGTAGCATAGAACCTTTTCCTACATTATCAATTTACACACAATTTTAAAGTCTTCCTATGAGGTATGGTATGGTATAGTGTAATGAAATAAATTTAAAAAAATTCTAACTGCCCTTCCCTTGGCTGTCCTTCCATTGTCTGTAAGGCTTAATATGTCCATAAATTAATAGGATACTTCTTGGAGTTGAAGGTAGTTGAAATTTGATGTGAGGATCGGTATAGTGGTGAGGATAGATATAGTGAGTGGCAAGGTTAATGCCCATTTTCTTGGAATTTCTCTAAAGATAATTTCTATGGAGATGATTACCATTTGATGTAATTTCGACAATTATTTGGACTGGAATAAACTCACCACATCCACCTAATCTCCTGATTTTCGTGCCTGGGGTGACCTCATATTCCACCTTGGGGTTTTAACCTAGCCCAAGTTTCTGCAGTGTCAAGCTGAATGCATGGTTAAGTTTGGAATCTCAACTTACAAGGGTTTGGCAGTATATAAGGCATACAGGTAGGCTGTAGTTGTGTGTACCAAACTGTACATCCCATGGGTTGCTGCCTAAACCAAATATGTCTGAATCTGTGTCTTATTCCTACACTGATATGATGATATGATGCCACCATACTGTCCACCACAGGTTGACTTCTTATAGTTAGCAAATATTATTCTGAAGTACATACGCTGTTGCTGCACACCAGCAATCTGATTCAAAAAAGAACTCAAAAAAGGTAAAGGTCGACCAGAAACTCGTGGTGGTTGAGCTGAAATACTCTCACCACCACAGTACAATTAATGAATTCTACCACAATAATTCACAAATGAGTAACCAATACTGTTTAATGTTTATGTTCAATCTTTGTTTAATGTTACTTGGGTTCAGCCTTGGTACAGAAGTCACTCTGTGACATTGACCCAAACCTCTACTTCACCACTTCAGCACAGGCATCTATAATTTTATAACATAAAACATAGTTTGCTATTTAAAAACAACAACAACATAAATAAATGAAAACTAAAAAACAACAGCATAAGACAATATTGTCAATGATGATTCCTGTCTAACCATTACTACATAGGTCATTGTGGCAGGGAAACAGTCCAATAAATAAAAATCTAAAAAATTAAGGAAAATCAAATAACCAAAAAAAGAAAAAGAAAAATGTTTACTGCTTTTCTGGCTCATTGGGAAGCAGAGGTTCAGGCAAGTGCTTTAACCACCTTTCTCCAGAACTAAAAAATAAACAAGAAAATCTCAAAAATCACTAAAGCAGGCCTTAAAAAATCCATACCTGCAGTAATTCCTACCACCACTACTAACCAGACAGCCAACTTTTCTTGTGCAGCAGAAAACTCAGAAACAACAGATAGGATGAGGCAATAAAGCATAGCATTTTCAAGGGGAGGAAACATCAGTAACCACTCAGAAGGGGAAAGAGAACTGGTTACACAAGAGTTGCTTGCAGTGGATAATTCAGAAAAATATTAATATATAGATACTAAGAAAAACTTTGAAAAATTCATTGTTCAGCAAAATATATCAAACTAGGTGTTAGCTCAACCCAGGGTCCCCGAAATTTGTTCAAAGCTACACTTACTACTACTTTGTGGATGCACCACTGTACTTATTCCACTGTAATTATTTGACCATAACTATTTTGAAGTAATTAGTCCACTATAATTATTCTAGTGTAATTATAACATAGCAATTATTCCATGGTAATTATTCTATGCTAGTGAAATAGTTGACTTCATTTTTCTTCCATTACTTTTCTTGGTGGTAAGTCACAATTTTTTTCTTTCCCTTTTTATTCCCCAATTAAAAAACAAAGCCAGTGGTGTGTACCCTTTACCTGGGCACACAGACATACTCAGAGGGCTAGAAATAGAAGCCTAAAAGTATGATCAGGTATTTTAAGCCTGGGTCATATAATAAAGAATAGGAAATGAGGGGGAATTGCCTAAACCTCAGCATTTGTACAGCAGCCAGGGCTGGTTGTCACCCATGTAACTTCCTTTTTTGGGGGGTGTCTGGAGAACCCCACATTCCTATCATGGAGTTTGAACATTGTTCAAGTTACTCCCAGTAGAGTTGTGCATGCAATCTAAGTTTATGGTCTATGTGTTGAAGGGTTTGGCAGTGCATTAGCAGCATAGGTAGGTACATATATATATAATTTTATTCTCACTCTACCCTCTATTTTGCCACTGCAGTATACATATCAGTCATAATTTCCAATATATTTTCACTTTTTAAAACAATTTTTTTTTTTTTTTTTTTTTTTTTTTTTTTTTTATTTAGAAAATGTACAAATACATGCAAATGGAAGAAAAATCCATGTGGAGTTGCCTCAACTTCAGCCTTTGGAGAAGAGCTGGGATTAACTGCTTCCAAATAAATTGATCTCTCTCTCTCTCTCTGTCTTCCCTCCACCACCTCCCCCCCCCTGTGAACTTGACTATTATATATCAATCTTTTATTCAACTGAACCATAAATTATTGTTCGTGGAGTAAGTATAACTTTCACCAGGAACACTCAATAATAAATAATGCAATCATTGTTCATCTATACACCACACTCGCCTGTCCTAATCAGAGTGGGTTTATGGCCTCCACCACAAGAAAAGAATTCAAGCCCCCAGTTAGATCTGAAATGGTTTCTGAAATAGCTGCAATTACAGCCTTGGACAACCAAGGTTTCACAACCTGAATATTCATTAGGGGCATGTCTTCTGCATCACTGCTCTCTTGCCAAAAAAAAAAAAAAAAAAAAAATCAGTTGCTAGAGTTGTTTGCTTGTTGTTTCTCTTACTCCTGCACATATTAGCTATATATCCAAACTTGCCACATGCCCTGCACTTCTGTCATCTTTAGAAGCATAAGTCTGGTGAGTGGTTGGTTGGTTTCCACATCTGTTGCACAATAGCTTGAATTTGCTATGCTTACTTCTTTTTCTCTCACCACATGGACAGCTGCATATTCTCCATTGTTGTTCAATACTTGGAGCTCACTTGCTCTGGTATGAGCAGTCTCCATGCCATAGGCAGTCTCATAGGCTCTCTTTAAGGTTAGTCCATCTATTGTCAGCAACTCACCCTGAATAACTTCCTGGCAAAGTCCACAAACAAATTCATCTCGAAGTGTTCCTTCCAGGTGAGTTCCAAAAGCAAATTGGTCAACCAGCCTTCTCAGTGCTGCCATGTAAAAGACTACGCATTCACCTTCTTTCTGTGTTCTCTGGTATAAATTGAACCTCTCAGCAATGACCAATAATTTTGGTTTCAGATGATCTCTATTCACTCTGGATAGCTTTTTGTGGCTGGCTTTGCTGGGACCAGTAAGTCACTGATTGAGTTATCCCCCATCACAGTAAGGAAGACTGACAACTTTTTTTTTGGTCTTTACCAATTCATTGGCAACAAAATACTGTTCAAGCCTCTCAATATACTGCTCCCAATCATCCAATGCCAGGTTGGAAAGCATCCACTTGGCTAATGAGCAAAGTCATTAGCCAACAATCCCCCTCATCGGTAGTTGTTATATATCAATCCTTTATTCAACTGAACCATAAAGCATTGTGCTTGATTACGTATAACAATCACTGGATATACTCAATGATAAAAAATGCACTACTAGTTCATCAATAGTTCATCAACACACCACTGAGCTACATGTTGACTACCTTCACATGATGTGGCTCAAAGCAGAGTATAAAAATTTTGATTTCAAATCAAATCATTCTTAAAAATAGTGACTTCAAATCAAATCAAAATCACAAATTTCAAAAAAAAATTAAATCAAAACCAAATCAATTTTATGATGAGATTTGATATGTACTTAAGTTTGTGGTGAGAAGTTGAGACATTTGTCTGTTATGTTTTCCACCCCAAATGGTTGCACCTTGGTCACCTGATAAAACTTGAATAATTTTTCTTTTCTTGATCAAGCAAACTTTGTCTTCTATCTCCTCATGAGTTGGGTCTGCCATCTTGATTAGGCAAATTAGTGGGTGCAATAGTCACCTCAGCGATAAGGTTGTAGACAGTTCTGGAAAGGAAAAAGGACTGATTATAGTGTGAGGATTCACTAACTGTGAAGGTTTTACTTACTAAATTACATGGGATGAGTGAGATTAACTGCAGCAGTGCAACTCTCTTAAAGATAATTCAGCAAGTTTAATCCAGTTTAAATAATTATTAAATTTATAGTGAAGCACACAAAACAACCAGAAAGTAGATTTCAGAGAAAACTAATGAGTAATAACTCATTCAAATTCAAATATATATTCCAGCTCAGCTATTAGCGTTGATGATTAATATGCTTTTAACAACAACCTGAGCAGGATGAATAGACCTATCAAAATCAATAAATTATAATACAATACAATTAGAGAACAAATTAATCTGGTCACACATCTTACCATTACAAAACAGATTAATAGAGTCAGATTTACATGATACATTTATAAAACAGTGATTAGCAGAAAGACACAGATAATACTTTAGATAGAGATGGTTCAAAATTCCTTCCACTTCATCAGGAATCAAATTTGATTTGATTATCTCTGAGTTTTTCCAAATCCATATCACCAATCAAGTCACTTTTGTGAAAACAATTTTAAATCAAATCAAATTACTCAAAAGTGATTTCAAATCATGATTTGAAAATCATCAAATCAAATCATCTAATAATGTGCCCATAAGTACCTTCAATATCATTTTGATGGAGAGGGGAAACTAAAATTGATGAAGAATGAAGATAAAGAAGGAGAGAAGAGAAAAGAAGAAGACAAATCCATCCATCTGGGCTAGAGTTCAGCAGAGTTGGAATGCAGGAAAATGCTTTTTCAAGGCGCTTAGCAAAGTATCTTCAATCAACAGTGCTTCAGCTGAACATTAAAGGGACTACTGCCAGTAAGATCAGTGTGGTCGAGAGCCTGGCCCAAATGACTAAGTCTCTCATCATTCCCCTCCAGGAGACCAATCACACTTGCATTGATAAGCTAGAATTTCCTAACTTTGCACTAGCTGGGTCAATCCCAAGCAGGAAGCATGGTCTAGCCACATTCATCCATGAAAGCCTGTCCTGGACACTAGCTGATTGGTCTCGGGAAGATTTTAAGATCGAATGGTTGTGTGTGGACATTGCTGGGCTAAAGATCATCGACATTTACAAACCTCCATCCTCGCATCTATTAATAATGTCCCTTCCAGTGTTCCCATCCCCATGTGTACATGCTGGTGATTTCAATTGCCAGCATTTGTAGTGGGGATACAGAACCAATACATTCAACAGAGAGTGTTTGGTTGGGTGGGGATCAAATAATAACTTAATGCTGCTCCACAACCCAAGGGTGCAGCCAGTTTCACCACCGGACATTGGAACAAAGGAACCAATCTCTATCTGGCCTTTTTTTAGTGCCAACCAGACAACAGGCTCCCTGGCAGATATGTGCTTGAGAAGTTCCCTCTGTCTCACCACCCACCCTTCCTTTTCACTGCTGCAAAACTTGTAACCCTGTACCTAGTGAACTGCCTCCTCACCAACGAAGCCATGAAGAGCATAACATCTCCAAGCACCACCAATGTTGAGGAGGCTTATCAGGACTTCTGCAGTGCCCATATCAAAGTGGTCAAAAGAATTATCCCATACAGTTGAAGAAAGTGCTACTACCATGTTAGGATAAGGAGTGTGAGAATCATTATTTGCTTTCTCCTATGCCCCCAACAGGTAAAAGTCTAGCAATGCTGCCACAGCATTGCCATTCTACCTTGGCATGAACAGTGGAATGAAGCCATCAATTTCATTGATTTTGTTTGGGATGGGGAACCGATGCAGCTATTCTTCAAACAGCTGCCTTGGCCCTTGTTTACTGAACAGCAGAGTACTGTGCACCTGTCTGTGAAGGTTTACATATTTTTCCTGAAAGTCTGGTTATTTTTCCTAAAAGTTTACCTATTTTTCCTGAAACTGTACCTTTTTTTCCCAGCATTATTCTCTATTCTCAGAAGTACTTATTCCCCCCCAAATGTATGCCAGCATAATCCGTCAAGGCCTATGGGTAAGCTAATTCATACAATTTTGTGAGTTTAACTAGGTGAGTTCACAGAAGGTGAATTCACAAGCCCAGGTGTGACAATCAAGGTAATCCACCTGCTAGACCTATATAAAAAGGGATATGTATATAAATCCGTTGTTTGTAAACAATAAATGTTTTCTGTAAACGATAATTGAGCTAGAATATTAAAGTAACTTTCTTAGGTTGAGGTAGATAAAATTTAGCATGGGGGAAGTTGCAGTGGCAAGATAAATGCTCATTTACATATACAAAATTTTGTGGGTTTAGCAAATGATATCTTGTGTAATAAAAAATAGTTTTCCTTTTTAATATATTATTTTTTAAATTTTTAAACAACATATTAATAAATTAGGAAGAAAAAATCCAGATGGAATTGTCTCAATGTACACACTCACTCAGCAGGGGTGACTAAGGGTGGGAGCTAGAAGAGATTGAGCCCCTCACTTTTTGGTAGGTGGATAACTAGCATTCACTATTAATCTGACCAATTTTTAAGTCAGGAATTAATTCACATCACCCACTTAATCTCCTGTTTTTAGTGTCCTGAGGCCTTCAGAATCCAGCTACTGGATTTTAACATTGGAAAACTATTTCCCTTGTCAAGTTGTGTATGTAGCCAAGTTGTCTCTAAATCCAATGGTTGGGCAGTACATCACCCACATGTGTAAGGACATACATAAAATTTTATGAGTTTGGAAAGTGAGTTCACCAAAGATGAAATCACAAGCTCAGGTTGAGCATTTGATCATGGAGTTTCAATGCCAGTACTTGGCATAGATATAACACAGAAGGTAGGACAGTATTACTGGAGATACAATAATTGGTCTGTGAGTTTGGGACATTCAACCTGTACCTAGAGAAACCATTTTTAAACACACAGTAGAATTAACTCTCATAATGATTTTATTCATAAAAGTATAGATTTATCACAATAATCTTAAGCTCAGTCCACACTACAAACTGGACTCCAGCAACATCTGGTTCCAAATGTTTTCTTGCATCCACACTAGCATAGTGCTGAACAAGCTCCACATCACTTTCATGGGCTAAATAATTGGCTGAGCAGATTAATTTTTATTCCTTTATCATGTATAGAAACAGGGTATTTTATTTTGTTGTGTGCTACATTGTTCTGTCTTTTTCCCTCCCCAATGTCATTGCAATAAGGGAGGATAGAGATGGGGAGAGAGCTATTAGTAGCTAAACTCCTAATAGTATACAGCAGCAATAAAGCCACAGGTATGTTCAACAAATCTGAGAGGCTTGAAACCTATCCTTCTGAAGGTTTCAGATGGAACCTGTTAGGATGAAACTGGATGTAGCTTGGGCGAGTGGAAGTCATTCCAGACACAGGTGAAACTTGCTTTATTGTGCTGTGTGGACAGGGCTTAAGAGAATTTTTTGATGAGCACTCTCCTAAATACTTTAACTGAATGCAACAGTCTGCAGGTATTATGCTACTATTAAGCTGTTTCAAGACATCTTCTTGTCATGATGTTCATAATCAATTTTAAGTGCTGCCAACTTTGTAATTTTTCTTATTTTATCATGCTTACAACCCACAATTGTAGTTACTGCAGCTGTTTTCTCTCCCCATTCTTTGTGATTTTTTTTTTGCAGCTGTAAAAGGACCCTAGAGGATTGCAGCAGCTGCAATTCTGGAGGTGGGCATTCTTTAAAGTAGTCAAAATAGATATATTCTCAAGGTGTTTTATTTATTCTTTATTTTCCAGTTTGTAGTTCCCCACCAGTTCATACACCTAAATAGCTATATTTAAGAAGTCAGTATTTCTTAGCACATAGCTTTCAAGTTAAATGTGCTTGTTTGATGCTACTGTTTTTATAACCAAGCAGCGTGTTTCCATACTATGGCGTCTATCTAAAAAAAATTTTTTAAATAATAATAATAATGCTGCTTATAAATTTTATTTTTCATTTCAAATTGGGGCTAACATCTATTTTTGCAGAAAAGAACAGCCTGCAACTATCAATTCACAGTTTATGTCATTATTAAACAAGCCATGGCATCATTTAAGGAGTCAAATGTGTCATTAAATGAGACATCGAATGTGCCACCAAGTGTGGCATCAAGTGAGACATCAAATGTATCATCAAGTGTGGCATCAAGTGAGACATTAAATGTGGCATCAAGTGAGACATTGAATGTGGTATCAAGTGTGTCATCAAGTGAGACATTGAATGTGGCATCAAGTGTGGCATCAAGTGAGACATTAAATGTGGCATCAAGTGAGACATTGAATGTGGTATCAAGTGTGTCATCAAGTGAGACATTGAATGTGGCATCAAGTGTGGCATCAAGTGAGACATTAAATGTGGCATCAAGTGAGACATTAAATGTGGCATCAAGTGTGTCATCAAGTGAGACATTAAATGTGGCATCAAGTGTGTCATCAAGTGAGACATTGAATGTGGAATCAAGTGTGGCATCAAATGTGCCAACAAATGAGGCATCAAATGTGGTATCAAATGTGGTGGCAGATGTGTTATTACCAAATGAGCCAACAAATGTCAGGTTCTTTGAGGCAACTGTGGAAACAATAATGGGAATTACCTTTATACATCCTTTAGCATCAACTTATGAAGATCTTGCTTCTACACTAATTCGGGAAATCGAAAGTTTTGTACATTATGAGCAAATCGCACGTGCAATTTTATCTAAACTGAAAGATGAATTTGACTCAGTGGTACCTGAGGACATATTTTTGGTGAATCTAAGAATGCATGGGTTCTTACGAGCTGCATCCAATGAAGAAGAATTAACACAACTTCATTATCTTCTTGACAATGCCAAATGGTTTGTTCATTTTGCAATTAATTTGGTATTGATTAATGCAGTACTAGAAGACAATCTGATACTTGTGGGGGAAAATAATATATACATGTATAGTGATTCCACTGCAAATTTGAGTCTAGAACTGCCACTAGGAGCTAGCACAAATGAAAGATATACAATTTATCGGATAAGAGAACAGGATGAAGAACGGAGAAGAAGGCAGAGAAATAGAGAAGGTATAAGGAATCAAGACTTAGCACATGTAAGGGAAGAAAGAGCTCGTGAGAGTCTAAGGGATAGTCAAAATGAGCGAAGAATCCGTTTGGGTCAAACACTTAGGGGAGCCAGAATAACTGACTCCACAGTAATTAATGAAAAAGCAGCAGAAATAAAACACATGTTTTCTATCAATGCAGACACATTAATACATAGTTTATGTAGGAACACTCCTTACCTATCGGCAGAGTGATACATGATGAATAAAGTGAATCCACCCCCCTTCCCACTTCCCCCACAGTTAACCCTCTACAAACAAATTATAACTAAATGAAAACTTCCAATTTTTATTAATTAATTTGATGAATATTTAATTTGTTTTCCAAAAAAAAAAAAAAAAAAAAAAAAACCCCAAAAAACCGCATTCATGAAATACATTAAAAAAATAATAATAAAATTTTCACAAATCTGTTATTGCCCTTAGGTGAGCTCTTGGTTAATTAGTTAAAAAAATTACTGTTGTATATGTTACAATTATAAATAATAGATATGTATATGAATATGAACTGAAGCTTACCAATATACAGAATAAAAATTATTCTAGTTTAACAAATATGTATAAATAACAATTTTACAACATTAAAATTTCCACCATCTTATAATAATAGAGCTAGTGATATTTTTATGTACCAGTACGCAATTGCGGCCTTCGACCACATTGCTTGCTAGGCCCACCTTAGGTGGACTGTGGTCACAAAATTGTCTTAAGGAAGGATATATCTTATGAGTGAACATGTTTTTCAGGATGGCATGTTTTATGATGGCATATGTCTTAAGGGAGGTCATACTTTTGTAGGAGGAAATGTCTTGTGGGTGGTCATGATGACACCTTAGATGAGGAAAGGTTTTACTGGAGGGTATGTCTTATTGGAAGTCATGTATTACCTGATAGCATAATCTTACAGGCAGACATGTCTTGCAGGAGTACGTGCAGTATGAGTGGACATGTATTGTAGAGATACATGAATTGTGTAGAATACGTTTTACTGGAAGGCATGTTCAACATGTGGACACTTGTATAGGAAGGCATGTTATGTAGGTGGGCATGTATTACTGGAAGATATTTGGTCTTGGTTATCATGTCTATCATGAGAATATCTGTTGTGGGAGTACATGTCCAGTAGGTGTTCATGTCTTATGGTACTGTGCAAAAGCTGCATCCATTGAAGTTGCTGTGAGTTTAGGCAGCTGGTGTTTTTTTTTTTTTTTTTTTTTTCTCCATTTTTTTTTTGTTTTGTTTTTTTTTGCTCTGAGACATGCTTTCCAAGGATATATTGTTGAAAATGTTCTATTCGAATATGTAGGTTTATTGTTGTATTCTGCTTGGCTGTTGTTGTTTTTGAAAATTAAATTGTCTTCTTGCATGCTTGGTATTTGAAATTGTACTTTAAATGTGCCAGGCAATGATGATGGGTGGTACAGTTGTTACCATACACCACTAAGATTGGTTTGAAGTCTTCACTGGAATAATTTTCATATTAAAATTATGTCTGTGGGTCTTTCAGCAATGATATTTTTGGCACTCTTTTTGGCTTTCTTCCAACATTGTTCCTCCTGTGAAATCCTTGATTGTCATTACTTTGGTTGTGCAGGAACCTAATTTGGCTGTGCAGGAATAGTGGTGAGTGGAGGTTGGGGAGGGGGGGAGGGGGTCGAGGAGGCATGACTAGCATGAGGACAGATTCTATAGGATCATGGATGGCATATTATGCTGGAGGACATGTATTGCTGGACGACATGTATTGCTGGAGGACATGCAGTAGTAGTGGTCATGTCTTTCATGAGAATATATGTCAGTGGGGACGTGTCTAATAGGTGTGCATGTTTTACAGGTCTGTGCAGAAACTGCAACCATTTTAGATGCTGTTAGTTTAGGCAATGGTGTTTAGTTTGCTTTTTTCCAATTATTATTATTTTTTTTTACTCTGACACATGATTTCCAAGGATTTATAGGTTGAAATTTATTCTTGGGTATTTGGTTTATTTTTATGGTCTTCTTGGTTGATATGTTTTTATAAGTCAATCATCTTCTTGAATGCTTGACAAACATACTCCCTGGACTATGGTTGGAATGCACTAACTTTAAAATTGTAGCTTGAATGAGCCAGGTAATGTTGATGGGAGTCCAGCTATTAGGTCAGGAGGCCCAATTCCATGGTAAGTCCAGGATTGGTAGCAACACATTGACATCTAGCTGAATAGCAACTGAGAAAGAGTTGTGGAGTTGGAAATCTGAAGGAATAAGTGAAGAGATGTCCCTTTGGAGAGTGCAATAGTTATTCATACCTTCAGATCCTATTGATACTGCTCCTCAATTTCATCTATCTCTGATTCAGGTACAGAAAATGAGGATCAAAGACTTTCTGATTAGTCATGATAAAATATAGCTATTTGCAAAAAACTTTTTAGCTTTGGCTACTTTTGGTGTGGAGCTAGATATTTAAATAGCAAACTGTGTAATTTTTCTTTTTATATTAGGTTATAACATTTATAGCTAGTAGCCCAGGGTAGTTACTAGCTATAAATCTTATAACCTAGTGTAAAAAGAACAATTACATAGTTTGCTATATAGCTAGCTAGCTAGGAAATACCTTGCTCCCCACCAAATATGGCAAGCTAGCTAGCAAATATTACCATAACAAGATTTTCTGTAGCTATATAGCTAGCTATCTATTAAGTATCTTTATTCACTTCAGGCCTCCTTGTCCTTCAGACAGAAAGAAAAAATTGCACAAAATATTTACCACAAATATTGCTAGGAGTACTTATGGCCACTTCAAACCAACTTACAAGTGAAAGCAAAAAAATATTTCCTCAAAATAAAAAAAATAAGTATGGATGACATGTCAGCAAAAAGTGCAGAACAGGAACTCTGTGAGTGTATGTTACAAAATTTGCTACTTCACTGAGTCCTGTGACCTTAGAATTCTACACAATGTGAGTTCTTGTTGCAAAATTCCTGTGAACTTACTAGCTGTAATAAATTCAGCTAAAGAATTTGACTTACATTCAAGATTTGGAAGTGTAGTTCTGGTAGAGTTTCTTTTTCTCAAAGTTGGGAACTTCATCCCTTTACAAAAAAAAAAAAAAAAAAAAAAAAAAAAATAAATAATAATAATAATAATAATAATAATAATGATTTCATAGCCTCATGTATGAACTGGTTTTAAATTTAAATTGTGAACATAGACGAATTGGTAGTGTCAAAATGGCAGCTTCAACTTAACACTGTAGCTATTAGTCTGGGATATACTTCAGTAGTTTGTTAGCATGGCAAAGCAAATAAAGTGGTCATGGACCTAGTCCAAAGAAATAGTAAGCTGTTAATATAACTATTGCATGATTTGCTATAGCCAGCTGGGCTCTAGCCGTGGAAACGAAGAAAAAAATAATAATAAAAAAAAAGATGGTGAATATTTGATGATTTTGATGAGTCTCCGCTTGCTACTTAAGCTATTGATTTGGAGGACAGAAACTATCTTGGTAGTTTAGTTTGTGTTGCCACTTATGTGGACTGCAGGTGAGTTTTGTGGCATAGGTTTGAGCCATAGTAGAGAAATTGAAGCTTTCATGTTGTATTAGTCAATGAGGCCGCCATTTTTGCATGTGATCATCCCTACTTAGAGAGTACTACCATACTCTGATAAATTCCTCTGTATCCCACACCATATTTTGGCCCCACACACAACAGGCTTTTGCTAACGTTGTCTGTATTAGTTTAGTTCTGCCAATAACATCACACAAACACATGTCAATATGTATCTACATCATAGAGCTACAAATTTGATCAATTAAGATATATAAAATATCATCGAAAGAAGTCATATTAAATGTTTTGATGAATACACCGGTTGTTTGTGTGAAATGTTTTGAAAGAATGTTAATGGAATGGGAACATATAAGGTTTCCTACGAAAACAAAAATTTTTTTATATTGCTAATATATAAGTAAACGAAAACCAAAAAAACAAAACAAACAACAAGAAAACAAAAACAAAAAAACTTGCTAATTAAACTGGTAACTATTTTTTAAACACAATTACGGAAATTAGTAAAGTTAATATATTATTCAAGTAAAGATTAATAATCCTTTCAGTTAGTACCTCTCTGAACGGCTATTTTTTCTGTCATACCGAAAAGAATTTTTAGAATATTTAGAGTAAGTATCATTGTAGCACACTGCATTTCCTGACTTTCTGAAATCACGACTTGAAATCATAGAGCCACCACTGTGAGTCACATGACTTCTCCAGGATGAAGGTGTACCACTGTCAGAACTGGGAGCGCTGTAGGTCCTATGAGGCTCAGAAAGATGTCGATGGAAAGGAATAGGCTGAGATTGGTGAGATTGCGACGAGTATGATCTCAAATGTAGTGTGGAGGGAGTGCCAGGGGAAGGAAGGAGTGAGGGAGTGGGAGTGGAAGGTGAAGAGCGGAAGGAAGGATTACTATGGTCATGTGAAAATTGTCTGGACCAATCTTGATCACGACTTTTTTCTCTCCAGCGCTGGCTTTGATTCAGAGAATATGGCTGCTCCGTAGACTGCCTGCGTTGTTGCTTCTGATCCTGGTTGCGGTAGTTATGAGGAGTACGGGGGAAAGGACGATCCTCCATCAAATGAGGTGTAGTACTCACATGGTGAGCATTGCTATCCCTTCGGAAGGACGGCGAAGGAGAGTGCAAGAGTGGTTGACTGTGTTTAAGAGGAGATTGGTGATATTCATTTGTGTACGGCTGCTGGTGGGGTACCTCTTCTGCTCTCCGTCGCGAAACTGAATACCTATCACTGATGTTGTTACCGTCATGACCATCGACAGTGATACGAAGTGATTTTCTCCCTTGTTGGTCTGAGGATTGAAAATTTGAATTGCTGGCCAAGCTTTGATTCTTACCCATCTCTCGGATTTTTCTTTTTCGTTGCCTTCTTGTATTCTTATTATATGAAATAAAACTATCACCTTCGTTGTCCCCTTGCTCTATAACTTCAGCTTCTACTCCACAGGCAGACATCCTTTTCCTGTCATGTGACCTCAAATGAGGAGTATATGACACATCAGTAGCCTGTGGCCGGCTGGACAGGATTTCTTGGATAATCTTGATGCTGCGGCTGTCCCTGGGTGGCCAGACGCTTGTATCGTAGACAGCAACCAGTGGGAGGTAGTGTGTCATATTGCCTTGTAATACAGGATAAGTGCATTCCTATATAAATAGATACGTCAAGTTGATCATTGCATAAAAAAACAACAAAGATATGGAATAGAGGACAGCAAAAGAGGAGGGGACAATGCTTCATACAAAACGAGAGTGAGTACACATATACCTACAAAAAGGGGGAGGGATTGGGTAAGTGTAGTTACTCTCCCACATCTAATTGAATGCTATTCACCACAGTAGTGAAAAATATTTTTTTTTACGGCATCATGAATAATACAAAATAATCCTTGTGATGAGTTGCATCCTTGTTCCCCCCCCCCCTTTGGTTAGAAATGTCAAGAACTTGAAGTAAACAGCATAGAGCTCATTAGCAGACAATTTTAACACCATTGAAAATTATGTCGAACGAGAGGGGATTAGAGGAAGAAGATAAAGGCTAACGTAGAGGGAAAGGCAAGAAATGAGGAAAAGAAGAAAGGAAATGAGAGAAAGAGAGAATAATGGAAAAGAGAGGAGGGAAAGAGGGCAGAACTGAATGAAGGGTTATGGAAGAGGAATAAGGGATATAAAGTGGCTTGTGAGTGGAGGAAAGATGGGTGATAGAACCACCCCATGCTTAAAAAAAACAAACAAAACAAACTACAACAGTTATTGAAGATCAGATAAAAAAAAAATAATAATAATAAAAAATAAAAAAAATGCACAAAAGGATTAAGAATCAGAAACGAAACATTAGCAAGACCAGAACACTGCTCCTCTTCCAGTGGCTGACTTTAAAGATCCCTTTAGTAGTGGTAGTGGTAGTAGTTTTAGTAATGTTTAATTTTGCGCACACCACTACCAATGTTGCTTTTGGGTTGCTTAAAAAAAAAAAAATAATAAATAAATAAATAAAATGCATGATTTTGATGACATGATTTTTCGATGGAGGTCAAACTTGTTAAATCCACACGTTATAGGGTACATTTCTAGCTCAATAATATATAGATGGTTGATCACACTTCAAAAAGGAATAAAAAGAAGAAGGAAAAAAGCCCTAAACAAGATAATCATTGAGAGGAAAAAGAAGAAGAAAAGAAAAAGAGTGAATGAAAGATGATTGATCACTTACGAATCCATAATGACCCTTTTCACTGCAGTTGGAACAGTATATCTTGTCTTCATCGTTCTGTCTCTGTTCAGATCCAGGGATAGTTACCAAGGAGCTGTGTTCATACTGCAGGCAAGATTACAGGTAAGAAGGTTGATGTTATCATAACAATACATAGTAAAACCTTGCATATCATATGCGGTCGCAGTGACATAACCACAACTATGTGGTCTGTTGGCTAAACAATCATTATCACAGGAAGAAAGATTCATTTCCAGCCACTGGTAGTCTAACAAACAGAACCATTGCAGCTAAAGTTGGAATTACATTTGGCTGGATGTAGCACTGGATTTCAGCTGTGGGGTCTCAAAACGGAGAAAGAAATTAAACCACCGGTTGTCCAATAAAGAGAAACACACACAGACTCACAGGAAGAGGTGTGGCCAAGTGGGCCTGAGCTCATGTTACTGCCAGTCATGTTATATACGCATGCCAGTTTCATGCATGACAAGATTTTTATCTGAATTTTTTTCCACTCTCCACCGAACCATCAAAGGAGGTGCTGGCAGGCATTTATGTTATTGCTGAAAGTGCAAGTTTTGCTGGATATAGTGTTTTATCCTAAGCTGCATAAGCAAACACTCCATTTTCTGTAAGTACTCTTTATATTTCTAGATTGAATGCCATAGAAGTAAAAATTGATTGTGTGTGTGTGTGTGTGTGTGTGTGTGTGTGTGTGTGTGTGTGTGTGTGTGTGTGCGCGCGCATGCGTGTACTAAAGACTATCCTTTACCAAGATTCAAAAATTGCCCTAAAAACAACAGGTAAACCTATTGCAGGACCCAAGGGTTCTACCACAAAAATTTCATAAAATTGAACAAGTCATTTAGAAGAAGATAGAGGATATACATATGAACACTGATTAGGTTTTATTAAGGAGTAGCACACACAGAAATCAGGGCACTTCCTAAACATTAAATCTTATCAGGCTACTTCACGAAGATGTCTAAATATTTGACCATCATATCTATAAGAACTTACAAGAGTGTGATGATACTGCCGCCATGAGTCAGGGCAAAACTACAAGGAAAATACAATACAAGTGATTTTTTCCCCCTTCAACAAAAATAATGGCTGTTTCTAATAAACATATCCTAAAATTAGGGAAAACAAACAGGACTTACAGAAGGAAGGTGGTTCTTCATGAAGCATCTATTGCATACACTGGAGGCCCACAGAATACGACAATGGTTTCCTCTGTGCTTGGGTTGATAGCAATAGCTACAGAGGCTCTTTGGACATCTAGAACTGACGTGTCCCGTGTTGGAACATAGGTAGCACACTGTGTGACGCTGTGAGAGAGATGAAGGATGGAGGGAAAAGGAGGACAGAGAATGGGGTAATGGGTGGAGGAAATAGGAGGTTAGAAAGAGAGAGAGAGGAAAGAAGCATTAAAATACTCAATTGGAAGTGAGGGAGTTGGAGAAAACGAGAGTACAAAACTTTGAAGTATGGAAGGGATAAGGGAAATTGGGTGAAGAGGTAGAATGGAGTGGGTGGGGGAGGGAATGTAACATGATAATGAACATTATTAGGTAGGGAAGGATCATCACCAGTTCATTGCTTCCATGAGAAGACACACAGGAATGACAACCAAATAGCCGTGAAAAGCATAAATGACACATCAAAATGCATATATATATATGCATCATTTACGCAGCCATAAAAAAAAATAAAAAAAAACAATAAAAAAAAAAAAAAATAAATAAAAAAAACAGCCTGAGGTCATAGCAGTGGGATCATGTTATACATGAATAAATAGATCAGTGAGAAAACACCTCCAACAAAACTAACGAAATGGTTGCCAATCTGTGATTTTTCTCTTCATTGAGTAGTCAAATATTAAAAGCTTGGCCTGGGTGGAGTAATTTAGAATAAGATGATCCACGACCAGACATAATGGGTAGAAAGACATGACTGTAGGTAGTGCGTAACTCTTGTACCTCGCAAAACATCATTCAGAGGAAAACTTTAGGGTCATTGAATTAGCTTGCTCTTGATACTAAAACAATGCTATGATATGATATATATTTATAGTGTAGTGCATGTGCAGCGCCCATGGGGGCATCTGGGAATTTTCACCACTGAACATGCCATGCCTTACCATAGGTTTGTGTGCATAAAGAATGTCACATGATAATGCCACTCCCCTCTACAGGGATTGATACTTCAGGGGCACACTCAAGACATCATTAAGTATCACAAACACATCCAGCCTCAGCAAACATGACTGCCCACCCACACCAGCTCACCTTCGGCCAGGGACAGGATTCCTTGGCATGTCCAATCTGTTTGCAGTTGAAACACTTGTTGCTCAACTGGCCATAATAACGCCCAAAATTATCATCCTTGTGCAATCTGTCGTATGCAGCACGACCCTGATGGGGGAAATGGAGAATTTACACAGAACACAAGATTGGGAATATTAACCAAAAAATTAAACACTCTTATCTCTTTAAAGGAAAATACAATGTGAATCCTAATGTTACTGATAACTCTATGACAGAAAGAGGGCAGGAAGAGAGGAGATAGATAGAAGAGAGAGGGGGAGGAAAGAAGGAGAGAGAAATGGGAAAGAAGGGAGAGAAATGGGAAAGAAGGGAGAGAGAGAGGGTGAGAGAAGAGAGGGAGAGGAAGGGAGGAGGATGAGGGAAAGGAGAGAGGAGAGGGGAGGGAGGAGAGGGGAGGGAGGAGAGGGGAGGGAGGAGAGGGGAGGGAGGAGAGTAGAAGAAAATGGGAGGGAAGAAAGAGGTGATGAGGGAAAGGAGGGAGGAGGGTATGGATGAGAGAAGTGGGGTGTGGAGGAGAGAAGTGAAATGGGAAGAAAAGTGAACTTGAACCATCCAATGATAGAATCCCACATGCACACTTCCTGCTTTTTTGGGTCACTTTTGTCTATTATGCCCTGAATAGGTCTTATCCAAATTCAAAAACCACACAGTTGGGTGCAAAGCTTGATTTCCATTCTTCTGATACCCCTCTTGACTATGTAGCCTCAAAATTAAAGGAATGTATAGTGGGCACACGCACACATTGGGAGCCATTTATAAGTAGATTCCATTGAGTGACTGACTGTATTTATATAGTGTGGTTAATAGAGCAAAGTGTACCACTCAAACAATTATACAATAGCTGTTATTTGTACTACAATTAAGTAATTGTAATTGAAATTAAAGAGTGGATATATGGACAGACAGAAATGTGAACACAGACACAATGTGAAAACAAGATATACTATGCAGCTTGTAAAGAATTCAGAAATGGCAAGCTGTGGTTAACAAGTGTTTGTTGGAACCACAGAGGGATTTCAGTAAAATTAAATAGAAAAAAGTGGGTCCTATTGAAAAACACATACTTCCTCTTGTGAATAAAGGCATTATGATCTCAGTCGAGTATAAATCAGATGATCTCTTGTCATTAAAGCAACATCTGATAACCTGATCTGATAAAACAAGGTCCCGAATGCTTGTCAGAGGGCTTGCCTCTTTAGCTATCCACATGAAAAATGTAACACCATATGGACAGATTATAATATTTAAAAATCCACACTGTACATAGAAGCTTCTTAGAGATCATTAGCCCACAAACATGAATTGATCATGGTATGATAGAATCCATTAAGTCCATCGTGATTATCTCTTACACTTAAAATCTATACATTTTAAAATTTTATATTTAAAGCATTAAAATATCGCTTATTCAAAGAACTTTCTAATGATATATACTTTGACCATATTTTATGGAGTGTCTAGTCAGAAGCCACTCCATCATGCCAGCAGCCAAGCTCACTATCAGTCACCCACAAAATTAATAAGAAATCTGCACCTCCATTCATACCTGAGGCAAGAGAAACCACAAAACTGTGTTTTGAGTGCCACATTTACCCTACAAACCACACAATCTAATCACACTATATAATTTCCATGAACACCAAAGGTCAAATTTAGCTGATGAAAATACAGAGCAGAGCATAAGCTACTGAATGATCCTAATATCAATTCATCCATTTCTGTATACCTGTCTGTGTCTGAAAAATCCTCCTAAACGTGTGGGACGATTCTTATAAAACTTTGCATTAATCAGGCTAGGTCTAGGACAAGCATTTTCACAATTTTGGAAACTTCTGGTAAAGGGTCATCTAACTAAAGCTGTGAAATGGGGCAATGGTGCAGACTGACTTTGATGAAACTTGCGTGAAGCTGCCCATGGTCCCAGCTTGTGATAGAGTAATATTTGCTTTTTTTTTGTTTGTTGTTTTAATTTTCACTGAAAATATGAAATAAAATTGATCTCTTCTAGAGTCAAGTAACCTTTCAGACTCCTATCTTTCATCAGCTTCACAGGTCGACAACACTACAAACTCTAGATTTAGTACGCCGAGAATTGTCACTATTTCTAACTTCTAGTTATCATAGAAATAAAATTGAACTGAATTTTCATTAAACTCGCAGATTTAATGAGCTGCAGCCACCAAAGGCCGTCATTCTATTATCATATGGCAGCCAATAGTGGACACTTTTAAAGAGAGAACTATTTTTCACAAACCAAAAAGACATGTTTTGAAACAAATAATAAAGGGTGCACACATACATTAAAAATATTCTTACTGGGATACTTACCAGTTTATCTTTCTCGCAAATCTCCCATGGGTCTTTCCTGACAATAATTGATCCCTCGTCTTCATCACCTGGGCATGCATCACAATTGAGATGTGATCATGTGCAAGACAAGTTGAAAACATAGATGAGTAGAGAAAAGTGAATAAAAGGGAACTGATGATAATAATTCCTCCACGTAGTGTAGATAGTTCTGCTCAAAAAGGAGGAATTGCAACACAAGTCACTCCGACAATTATATCAACATTACGCATCGATATTTATATTGAGCAGAAGCTGGCCACAACCCAACTTTAATCACCAGACGAGCACATTCCCTTAATGCCTCCCTTGTCCACACCAGACAAGCACACACCCCCAAAGCCTCCTCCCTCGTCCACACCAGACAAGCACAACTCCCCCCCCCCCCCCCCCAAAAGCCTCTATCCCTGTCAACTATATGAAACTCTGCCCTCTCTTTCTACATGACACTACCTCTCATTCTATCTCCACTTCATCAATACTCCTCAAAGGCTACCAGCTGCTAGCCCTAATAGACACACCTTCTTGTCCACTGACAATGTCCATGTCTGACTCCTGGAGCTCCCCCATCTCCAAGCTACTGCCACTCTCCTCACTAGAAACACTGGAACCAACTCCACCACTGACGACATCTTTGTCTAAAAATAAGGATAACTACTGGAGCACTCTATTGAATTGTAATCAGGTTAATTTACACCCTCCCCTCCCAGTGTTTGAATAGACCTCATCTTTTCTTTCTCCCAAAGTTTGAGTGAAATAAACCAAACAAACTTAATATCTCAAATCATGAAAATATCAACAACAAAAGAGAGGAAAGAAAAAAGAAAGCTCTAAGCATAAGCACTCACTCACACATTATATACACTCATGCACCCCACACAAAGTTATATATTTTGTACTTGAAAAACCATCTTACCAGCATTATTTTGCTTAAGTCTATCTATACTTTGTCTTGTAGGTGACTTTGAGGAGTCGGAGTCAAAAAGGGTTCGTATGGACATTTCCGGAGACTGGGGTCCTAAAATAAGAGGGGAGGGAGAGATTTAGTCATAATTTTCATCATTATGTCACACTAGCAGTACAGTACATCCATGTATTTTACACACTGTGGAAATGATGATACCATTTTTTAAATTTCCCCAATTTGGATGTACACTGCACTAACTCGAATGAACCACTCAGAATTATTCACTAAATGATTAATATGGATACGAGTTACAAGAACCAACTCCTCCAGATCTGGAATTAAGAATGGACAAGGGTGGGGGTGTATAAGAGAGCCACAGAGGTAGGAATAGACACAGAGAGAAATATAGGGAGAGTTAAAAGGTAACTTATATGATGGGCTTTGATTAATAGGGCAGTTATTAGCTATAAATGTTACCAACAGGTGTAAATAACAATGATAACACACTTAGTCAAATAGTTACTTGGGTATTAAATATCTAGCTCCACACCAGAAGAGGCCAAAGCTAGCCAGCAGGCTGATATATATTTTTTTGCGAATAGCTAGATTTTGCTATGACAAATTAGAAGTACTTGATCCTCATTTTCTTTACATGAATCAGAGTAGGATAAAGTTGAAGAGGAATTAATATCACTTGGCTCTGAAGTTTAAAGGGACCACTTCCACATATTTCTTCAGATTCGCCACTCTTCAGCTCTTCTGCAGTTGATATCTCACTAGATGTCAATGAACAACTACCAGTCTGGACTTACCCTGCAATCCTGCTTCCTGATTGGAGTAGTTGAAGTTTGTTGAGGTAGTGTATGGCTTTCATTGAGTTTTTGCAGCTGTGGACCCCCTTGAGACATCATCATACAAGGGTTACACCAGAATAGGAAGTATCTTTTACAAGCTAATTTTTTTTTTTTTTAATGAATATTGGACAAAACATTTGATTAAAAATTTTTTTTTTAATATACCAGGTTATGCATCAAAGGCTATAAAAAAAATAAATAAAAAAAAAAAATTTTTTTTTCCCCTTTCTATTTCAGTTATCCTTTCCAAGGATTAATACAGGATTTTGCCAAAAAAAAAAAAAAGGGGGGGGGGGGGTGAGGGTGGGTGGGTGTGTGTGCGTCTCTCTTTCTATGCTGGCTCTTCATATTTTTGTTTTCTTTTTTCCCCCCACATTTCTTTTTTCATAATTTTCCCTTTTCCCCTGTTTTGCATGCCATGTTAGTGAAAGGAATATTTTCATTGTGCATGTATGTGTAGGCTAATGTGTATTGCTACTGAAGGGCCAAAGTTAGGAGATGCCAGTTTTGACGAAATTTTAGGTGTTTAAAAGATCATAACCAGATAATTAATTTTTTAGCACTAACTTATAATATCAATTTAATAATAATTATTACTACATGCAACAATATTATCATGAGAACCATCACATACCATTGACTATTGAGTCAAATTTTAGGCTTGGGGGGGGGGGGGGGGGAGGGGTGGAAATTCTCCAGTGGGGTGGAATCCTAGTGCCCCCTCCCCCCACCTTGTATTAATCCCAGCTTTAAAAATGCAAGAACAGTATTTACGTAGAGAAACTATTATCTCATACCTGTCAATGAGTTACTCCCTCTCGAGACTATTGGACAAGCCTGCACCTGCTCTTTACCAATTCCTCCAGCACTAGCTTCCACCAAATTCTTCAAAATCTTCAACTTTGACACTTTTTGACCAGCAGCTCTTTCCGACTTGGCAACGCTTCCAACAAACACGTTAACACTTCCCCCCACTTCTTCTTTCGCACAAACTACATCCAGAGCTCCTTCCTCACGTTTGTTTGAAGCAGTCTTCTTCTTCTTTTTCCTCCTCTTTCCCTCAACGAAGTTGTCTTCTCTATACAACAATATGCATAACACTAATTATACCTCATTTCACACTTCTCTGTAGTAGATTAAATGATCGAATGATCTATTAACTTGACTACACTGCATCTGGTCAAGTATTTGCAACTGCCTGCATACTGCACTGGCTAAGTGAAGTCAAACCAATTAAAGGTGATCTTACATTTCATTTTTTAGACCAGAGGCCAATTGCAGCTTTGCTTGCAGTAATCAAGCTAGTGATTGTCCAACAAACAGAACTATTGCAGCTTTGCTCGTAATAAAAATCCTATAATTAACGTTGGAATTGCGCTTGGTTGTTAGATTCCCATGATATGCCAGAGCCAAGTTGTGTATGCATGCAAGGTTTCAGGTGTCTGAAATGCCAGGTTTCTGAGTACAGTTACAAAGAATTGAGTTTTGTGCACAACTCATACAGGGAAGATAGCCGAAGATAGTCGGAGGTGAATGCAATCCAGGTATTAGTGTATTGTAGGGACCTACTGAACACTGGCCACTCTGAGATGAGCTATCAAATTAGAGAATAATGTCACCCCGAGGATACCACTCACCCCTAATGGAGAAGACCTGTCTGTGGACTGGAAGAGGCTGCCATTCCCAGTCAGGCACAGCTATGCCCTGACTGGCAACAAGTCCCAGGGCCAGAGACTCAAGGTTGTTGGCATCCAACTAGACACACTAGCATTTTCACTCGGCCAACTCTACGTTGGCTGCTTAAGAGTGGGAAACCCTGAAAACTTATTGCACCCCTGGAGGCTAAACTAATAACGTCGTTTACCCTGAGGCCTTGAACAATTGATCTATTCAACTACCATCAAGACATTACTTAAATTAATACATGAAAATAATACACAATATGCACCACAATGTAAAAAAAATTAGGCAATTACACTCCATAATGTACACCATCAAACTCTATAATGTACACTATCATAATCTAAAATGCACAGCACTTAACTAACTCTATAATGTACACCATTATACTCGATAATATACACCAACACACTTCCAAATTCATACACTAATACCTCATATTATACACTATCCTACTCCATAACACAACCACACTCAATGATGCACACTACTACACTACATAATATATACTACATATCGGAATACAATACTAAATAACACACCACAATAAATAAATGGATGAAAGAAATAAAATTTTTAAAAACTAAAAAAACAACAAACAAACAAAACAAAAACAAAACAAACACCCAAATAAATGCTGACGAAGCAGACATTTTTGTAACTACAGCCCACTAGGAATACACTCTGTGCTACTATGCACAGCATTAAAACAAATTTTTTTAAATAAAAAAATTTTTTTTTACTCTAACGTTCTTTCTGTCGGCTGTGTCTCGTATTCCGAGTTCTTGGGAGAGGAGGAATGAAGCTTTAGACGTATGCCCAGCTCTTCTGTGTTGGTATCCAAGGAGTAGTTGCCATAACTACACATATCTTCAGTGGCAGGTGAGCTGGGCCATACTGTAATAGAAGTACAATTGGATTAATCATTCTTACAATAATTCATGTAGCATGTGTCTGTTCGTCTGCTTGTCCGTCTGTCATTGTATAACACATCTCCCAGATGCCTGGACCAATTCCCCTGAAAATTTCAGGGGTTGCTCACAGGACCACTGGCCTGGTTTGGGAAGGATGCGGTTAGGACTAGGGCTATTACTAAATAAACTTTCCTATTCATAAGTTACCACAAGTTGTAATCCGAAGTGGCATTCAAAAGGACAAACCACACAGAAAGTTATAAAGATACCAATTTCCAGAAGTGCATTCATAAAAATATTTACTTTAGAAATGAGGCAATCCCCACAAACAACCCCCCCCCCCCCCCACCTATGTATGACAGCAGAGAATTATAACCCAGGTGAGTAAAAAGGGACAGTAATTACTAGAGGTGCCTTCATAATATTTACTTTAGAAATGTCCTACAAGCCCCCAACTCCCTATACAAAACATTAAGCAAACCAAACAAATTTGTAACTACAGGAGGCCAAAGTCTAACCGAAAACTGCCCGTAGGGTGGGTTTTTCGCTAGTAAACAAAAGTTTTAGAGGAATTGAAGTGGTTGTGGGGAAAAATGAGAAGGAAACTTGAATTCCAACAGAATAAAACTGTATCTAGAGATAAAATTACAACACAAAATTATTCATATCTCAGAATGCTCTAAAAATAATAAACTTAAGTACACCCTATAATATTGTTCATAACCATGCCAAACATTATTCACACACTGACCCAGATCAAAATTAATTAATGTCCACATACATTCAAACACATAAAACGTGATCTTAGACAACTACAAAACAATGATTAGTTAATTAATCTACTGATGTTCTAAAAAAATCATGACAATTAGGGATCTAAAACACATAAACGTAACTACACCTGAAACTAAACAAGTATATTTCAAAAGAACACACCACAAAGCAAGGGTACAGGAGTGATGAGAGCTATTTCGATATCCGTTCACAAAAATCTATATTCTTAACCCTCAAATGAACAGGAACACCACTACCTGAAACAATGCTTTCCCCACCCTCCAACAACTAACTTCGGGGGAGGGATGCTTGAAAACTAGAGACACATTACAGCCACCAATGAAATAAAAATCAAATAGTGGTGCTCCTTGATTATGCTATTTTTTAAATTCAACAAGTGATAACTTTATGTGATAATTTCGGTTAGCAGGTGCTAATCTCTGATCATAGCAGAACTTGTGATTCACACATAAAATAGTACGAGAGCTCATCATATCAAAAAGTGAGTTTGTGAAGACTGGAGTAATGTTAGGACTTGACGGCTACACAACCAAACTGATTTTAATGAAACTTTCTTTACAAAATACACGAAAACCAAAACAACAACCAAAAAAATTCAAAAGTGACACCCTTGCAGGAAGGAAAGGAATTTTAATTTTCCATGCAAAAAAGAAACAAAACAAAACAAAACAAAACAAAACAAAAAATTAGAAAAAATTAGAAAAAATGAAGAAAAAAAAAACAAAACAAAAAAACAAAAAAACAAAAACAAAAAATCATGGTCCAATGATTAAAGTACAGGCTTTCCAAGCTCAAAACTGGTGGCTAAATCCTGGACAGGTCCCTTTTTCCCTCCATTTTTTTTTCTTATAAAAACCTGATAAAGGGCTTATTGGGTCAACCCTGGCCACACCTCTCCTGGTTTGTACGTATGTGAGTATGTATGCCACAGCACCAAACCAAATAATAATCACTCAAGGTACAGAGGATGGTTATTAGCGAAAAAATATATATTTTGGGGCCAACTGGCCACACCTTTTCATGTGGGAGTATCAGGCTTAAAAAATTCTTTAAAAAAATGCTTGGGCAAAATACTTGAACTTATAGACTTCAAAATTGCCATACTACACATCATGACCCATCTAGCCACACCCATTTTTCTGGGTGTGTGTGAAACCTGGACCACAGTGAGGGCACAGCATAGATATACCGACACATACTGTACACTGCGTAAAAATAAAACTTGGTTCTATTCTCCTGTTGGGGATGCGTTAGATAAAAAAAAGAAAGAAAAAAAAAAGCACTCCCTGCAATGCATTCCTACAAATTTTGTGTTCACAGTACATTCAATGCTCAGTACATCACATGCTGCTACTCAGTACATCACATGCTGCTATGTCCATGCAGTGCACATACTATGAACCACGTTTCAGGCTAAAAATAGTTCGTAGATATGTGTATGTGCATCTATGTTTATGTATATTCACATTCCTATCAAATCACTGTACCAAATAAAACCTGCTAATCAAAGTAGATTTATCCAACACCAATGATGGTATTTAGCCCAAAAAATAGATCATCGGGCTGCACCAATTTCTGTGGGTGTGTGAGGCTAGAAACCTCCCCCCCTCCCCTCCAAAAGGAGGTATTTAGGACAAAGCCTTGGATGAAGAGACCTAAAATTTGGCATGCACACACACAATGACTCTGGGAGCAACATGGGTTATGTTTCACCTAGCCATACTGATTTCTATGGGAGTGTTAAGTTAAAATGCCAAAAATGGTACTGGCTGAGTCATACCTAATCCTTTTAAGCATATCAGGCTATAAATGCCAAAAAATCGTACTTAGTCAAACCCTTGGACATGGGTTGGGTCAAATACAGCCATACATATTCCTGTGGGCATGTCATTATATCCTGGGCAATGTTGGGTATGTCTGCGATTAAACATTTAAGAGAGAGAGCTAAAAAACCAATACAAAGGGAGTGCTACAATAAAAAAATTCTTGCATTTATGGGAAAATTGCATATCATAAAATGATCATATGGATCCATAATGGACTCGCAAACAAGAGGTGAAGAGTATATTTTTCTAATTACTGGAGGTGCATTGATAATAACTTTGAAATGGCTAACCTACACCTCCTCTCCCAGCAAAGTGAACAGGTTTATAACTACAGGAGGCCCACTGACAAACTGCATTATGATGGGATTTTTTTTACTAGTGCTATAAAGATAGGAAAAAGCATCTTAGCATATTGAGGTTATTATGTTTGTCTACACTATCTATTGTTGACCTAAACCTTGACACCAGCCTCACCTTTTGTTGTTGTTGTTCTAAACTCTTAGTATAATTCATGCAGTGTGTCTGTCCGTTAGTATGTGACACATTTCCTCCCAGGTGCCTGGACCAATAGTCCTGCAAGTTTCAGGTGTTGCTCACGCACGGCCCCACTGGTCAGGTTTAGGGAGAATTTAGCTATGACTATGGCTAGGGTCAATAGATAAATGTAATCAGATCCTGTTCCCCCCACCCCCAAAAAAGGTAGAAAAAAAGACATTGTACAAGAGGAAGTTATGATTACAAATCACACTGTAATCTGATTACACACAAATATATAAAACAAATGAGTTCAAAAGGACACTAATTACTAGAGGTACATCAGCCCAGCCTACATCAGCCCAGCCTACATCAGCCCAGCCTACATCAGCCCAGCCTACATCAGCCCAGCCTACATCAGCCCAGCCTACATCAGCCCAGCCTACATCAGCCCAGCCTACATCAGCCCAGCCCACATCAGCCCAGCCCACATCAGCCCAGCCCACATCAGCCCAGCCCACATCAGCCCAGCCCACTGGTGTTTTCTACATTTATATGCATATACAGACACATGTATACCCCCCTCGCAGATGGCTATCTCGATTTCATCACCCCCCCCTTAGCAATTTTTCTTAAAAAACAAACAAACACATGCCTAGTTATTAGTATCCTTTTTAACTCATTTGGTTTTTATATATTTTTGGACAGACAACAAAAACCTCTTAATATAACAGACAACAAAGACCTCTTAATATAATTCTAGATCTTTCTTTGCTCTCATCCAGATTCTTGGATCTATAAGGCTCAAAAAGATAGAGCAGGAAGTGGTTTGGGCACATTTTTGTAGACCTAGTGGTTTATTCAGGCATAGAATTGTGACACCAACCAGAAAATTTTGGATGAAAAATATAGCACCAACGGGTGAGGGTTTTTACTCCAATCTTTACGATCTTTTTTTATAACCACTTCAAGGTAACCCAAATCAAATCCTGAAAATTTGAGCCCTTCAGGTCCAGTCATCTGGGAGGAGTTTTCAAACAAACAAATTGGGAATTATAGCAAGATAAGGCAATCACAAACAATCCCCCCCCCCCCCTCCACCACCATATATATTTTTAAAGCAAATTGAAAGGTTTGTAACTACAGGAGGCTGAAGGCTGACCAAAAATCCACCTGTACACCCCCCCCCCCCCCCCCCCCCCCAGCCAAGTTCCCTCCACCTCCCAGAATTTAAAAAAAATATATTGACATTGTATGGCTTGAATGAGTAATGAGTAGAGTTAGCTGATTTTATTTCCTTAAAATGTCTAGTATTTGCTGGAACTCCACTGATTCAAGTTAAGGTCCTTCAACATCATTTCTCATTAGTTTAGGCCAGGTTAATGACACTCATCCTGCTTCTCAGGCAAGTCTTAATCAATTTCACATGACAGAGGGATCTGTACTGTTACAGTTTCAACTGAATAAGCAGGCAAGATATCAAAAAGCTTGATGGTGATGAGTCTAGCTTGTTAGCAACTATGTGCAAGCAACTAAATCACACAAATTTCTTAAAAATCATTTTTTGTAGTACATTGAACAAAGATTAAATATAATAAAGGGCATGTTCAAATGTAGGCATGGGCGTGGTCATGACAAAATATCTCCCCTACCCTTTACCAAAACATCCTATATAACACCCTGGCTAGTGCAGTGTCCAAGGTCATACAGCTAACCAGTCTTAATTAAAAGGGATCGGACTCCTTGAAGAGTTGTCTGGTCCTCTCAAAATGGCTATGACATAAATCATCCTGTCAGGATTGAGCACAGCAAATATAGCAAAAGGTCGGGAATAGTAGTAGTAAAAAAGGTAGTTGAAAGTCATGTGCACCCCAGAAGTTCCTCAATCACAACCCAATGCATCTAAGAGTTGTGGGTCAGACTAATGAATCATAATGTAAACAGATTGTATACAGTCAGTGAGGAATGTAGCTATCCTCAAGCATTATTCAACACTTTACAACAAATTCCAGTACTTCCGGGTTATCCCCCCCCCAAAATATGAATTACACATAAGAATTCTAGGATACTGAAAAGTTTTAATATGAAGTATTACTTACATGTATTAATAAATAATACATCCAAAATGCACATCCCAAAGGTCAACAACCCAGATGGCCAAAAGTCAACAACCCGAAAGTCAACAACCCGAAAGTCAACAACCCGAAAGTCAACAACCCGAAAGTCAACAACCCGAAAGTCAACAACCCGAAAGTCAACAACCCGGAAGTACTGTTGAATCTATACTGCTGGATTCAACAGGGACATTGCTCAATGAACAGGGACATTGCTCAATGATTCTGTATCCATGCTTCTGGGTTGTTATCCTTTTGTGCTGTTTATTTCATTATCCTGTGTCGTATGACCATAATGAACTTATTACGATTAAGTGAGGAATGCAGTACGGAAGAAAGAAGTATCCGCTATTTGCAAAGAACTAGAGTTTTTCACAATCAGAGGCAATGCAACAACGGTCACCCAATGACCTTGAGCATAGGATGTCAGAATAGATGGAGATGCCATCGCAGGGACTGCAGGTTGGAAAGGGGATTAAGAACCGATAACTAAATAAGCGGGTCTCGGCTACTATTTCGAACAATAGTATTGTTCATTTACTCTTGGTCCCACGAGATGTCTAGCATCAAGTTCTGCAAGTGCAAACTGGAGATGGAAGAAAGTGCAGTGATTGACTTGAGTAACTACCTCAGAGAAGTCTGCGCAGCTCACCTCCTCGCCAACCCCATGCGCATAGGAGGACCTGACATGGTGGTGGAGATTGACGAAAGCCTATTTGCTCGTAGGAAAAATCATGTGGGTCGCCTTCTACCAGAGCAATGGGTTTTTAGTGGTTACTGCCGGGATACCAATGAATGTTTCCTCTTTGCCGTTCCGGACCACAGTGCTGCTACACTTATCCCTCTTGTCCGAGACAATGTTCTTCCCGGTTCAACTGTCATGTCGGACCAATGGGCTGCCTATGGCGGGCTGGCTAACTTCTTTCAGCACCAAACCGTCAATCACATGGTCAACTTCATTGATCCAGCAACAGGTGCCCATACGCAAGGAGTGGAGCGGCTATGGGCAGCTCCAAGGAACGAAATAAGCATCACAATGGGACCCACCCAACAATGCTTGACTCTTATTTGTGTGAGTTTATGTGGAGAACACGCGTGGCTAACCAAGATCCATTTGAAGCAATCCTCCAACATATTGTTGACTTTTGGCCACCAGAGTAACAGAATGTGCATTTTGGATGTATTATTAATTAATACATGAATACATGTAAGTGCTACTTCATATTAAAACTTTTCAGTATCCTAGAATTCTTATTTGTGTAATTCATATTTGGGGGGGGGGGGGGGGGAGATAACCTGGAAGTACCCAAATTCCTTCACCTTACACTCTAAAAATCAATCAAGTTTTGCTCTCATGTTATTAATTAACTACAGGTACATGCACAAACAAATGCCATCCCTCTCCTTTTACACCAGAGGACTAAACAAGGCACTGTATACTAAATTGGGTCACATGAAGCTGCTCCAAAATGCAGCCACTCAAAAGGCACAAAAACAACAATAAATAGCTCACTTTGTTGGCATGTGTCAGAGAACAATGCATTTTTAGAAGAATTAGAAGTGAAGTACATCCTGGCATATATTGCACCTTCAACATCAGAGTCCAGATCCTTAGAGGAACTGGAGAAGGAGAAAATTCTAAATAATACCCACCACACCTTAAAAGTTTATAGGCTTTAAGCCAAGCTTCTGGCTGGTTGAAAGAGTATATTCCAACTTTACACTGACAGAGCCACTCACCCGTCCTCTGAAACATCATGAAGGTCACAAAAGTCTGATACTTCTAGTAAAGATTCTGCTTCCCCGCAGTCAACACCAGTTGGCTTACCCAGTCCAGCCATTCCGAAGGTTAGCTACTACACCTCCTAGCTACTACACCTCCTAGCTACTACAAGCTAACCCCACCTAAACTCCTAGAGTAGGAGTTCTGAGGACAACAAAAAATAAGTAATAAATAGATGATTTTACCACCTTAGCAACTGGAATGACACGCGTGCCAAAGCAGGTGATAGGTTTTATCAATTCCCCCACTCCCCTCCCAGGTCAAAGTTCAAAGTTTAATTGCTTTGAGGTATTCCCCAGCTGAGCTATGATTTTTCTATCTCTGTGTGGACTCTGCCCTGGATTTCAAGGTCCTGTGGGTTCAATGCTCACCAATAGACTTTTCTTCTTTTTTTGTTGCTATTTTTCAAATGTGCAGAGAAAGCTACACTAATTTGCATTGGCTTCAATTATTATTTTTGTTTAAATACTGTATAAAAGTTTGATGACCTTTTTGGAAAAGCACCAAGGCTTATGATAGGAAAATGTTTTATTCTTTTATTTTGATGCTGTACCTGGTGTTTTTTTTTACCAACAAAAAATAAGAAAAAAAAAGAGAAGCCCTCTGGAATTCAACAACAAAAAATCCTATGATTGGTTGTGAAGATAGGAGGGGCTCCAGTTACTGAGTTTGTGAAGAATTGCATTGCTAAGTATGTCAGACACTGATATGACAGTTAGAATTTGTGGATTTGAAAGTCAGCTGGAACAATTTCAAGTTCCTAGTTGGATTATTGATTTAGAAATAAATTTCCAGCATACAGATAAACTAAACTGAAAAAAGAATCTCCTAATCTTTCTAGCGTAGTAGGTCATGGTTAATATGCTCACAGAAATAACTAGGGCTAGAAATTTAAGGTTATAAAAAAGGCCAAACATAAAAGAAATTTTTTGTCCAAAAAGTCCACTAATTGAATCATGCATTTCTCTTCTGAGGATATAGAAGTAATGGCATCGAAAAAGTATTATGAAATCCCCTCGCATGTCAGCATGGCAGCCTTAACAGCATTACAGGTCCCTGGGTAAAGCAATGCACTGGAGCCCCTCCTACCTATACAACTAATCGTAGGAATTTTTTTGGTTAAATTTCAGAGGCCATTCATTTTTTAATTAATTTATTTATATTAAAAAAATTTTTTTTTTGAATTTATTTATTTATTTGTAAGCATTGTTACAATACAATACTGTCAATGATAAGGTGGGTTTAATCATTACTACCATCATTATGATTAGGTCAGGGCAGGTCAGTTCTATTGATTGAACTGGTATGATTGTGAAAGACAAAAAATTTCAATGAAAAAAATCTCAAAAAAAAAAAAAAAAAAAAAAAAAAAAAAAAAAAAAATTGAGGAAAGTCAAATCACCAACAAAAAAAGGCAAACATGTGCTGATTTTCTGGCTCATCAATTTTTTTTTCTGCCTTCTTTATGTGTACCCAAAAGTACTCCATTATTAGTGGTGGATCCAAGGGAGTGGGGCAATTCGGCCAGTGCTTGCCCCCACCTTTCTTCTAGACTAAAAAGTAATCATATCCCAGTAAGCACAAAAGCAGGCAAAAAAAAAAAAAAAAAAAAAAAAAGAAAAGAAAAGAAAAGTAAAAAAGAAAAAAAGGAAAAATAAAAAAGGAGAGAAAAAAAAAAAAAAAAAAAAAAACACTCTACCATGACTAGGGATTGAACTTGAGACCTTCACACTGGTGTTCCTGACAAAGTTTCCTAAAAAGAAGATCAACAAGAAAGTAACATTTCTACTCTCTAAAACAAGTTTGAGGGTAAAAATGTATGAGAGCTCCTTGAAAATGTGCATTGGCATATTTTAAAAATATATATAAAAAGTAATTCCCATATTTTTCTAATTTCACATATTTGGCTATCTGAGGAAGTGTCACAAGAACAACACCACCACCACAACAAAGTAATTTTAGACCCTGTGAGCTGTGGAGTTCATTGGTTAAAAAAACAAAACAACTGGCAATAAACTGCACAGCTGCAGCAATTCTTACCAACACTAGAGACCAGACAGCTAACTTTTCTTGTGCAGCTGAAGAGTTGGACATAACAGATGAAAAATATAGTATTATCAATGGAAGGAAACCTCAGCAATCACTCTAAAGTAGAGAGAAAGACTGGTTACATAATGGTTGCTAGCAGTGGATGGTTAGAAAAATAAAATTATTAGGAATTCTAGCTAAACTTTCAAAAAATTAATTGTTTAGTAAAATATAGTGCTGGATGCTAGTTTACTCCAAGGACCCAAAATTTGTTCAAAGTCCCCAAATTTAAAATGGTGAATAGAAAGGAGAAATTTTTTTTTGTGATTTACCACCAAGAAGAGTAATGGAGGAACTATAAATATAACTATTTCACCATAGAAGAATAGTTACCATAGAATAATTACCATGGAATAATTATTATGGAATAATTACTATGAAATAATTACGTTGGAATAATTATCTTAAAATAGTTACAGTTGAATAATTACATTGGTAGATCCACCAAGTAGAAGTTAGGGTAGCTTTGAACAAATTTCATGGAGCCTGAGATGAGCTAGAACCCAGCTTGATTTATTCTGCTGAACATTGAAGTTTTCTAAAGTTTAGTGTGAAATTATATGTATAAAAAGCTATGTTTTATGACCTCAATCCATCAGTTATTTCTGAGCCTTCAGCTGCACAAGAAAAGTTGGCTATTTGGTTAGTAGTGTTGATAGGAATTGCTGCTGGTGTGGAATTTCTTAAATAGTTCTGTGTATTTTGGGATTTTCAAGTCCATAAAAGTGGATGAAGTGTTATAAAAAAAAATGAAAAAAAAAAAAAAAAAAAAAAAATGAAGCAACTGTTTTTACAAAAAGATATGATTTAGTCACTATTTAAGTGAAATCTTTAGATAAAACAATATGCAGCCCTGAAATGGAGTGTGAAATGTAAATATTAATTGCAAAATGTCCTATGGTCTACATGTATCATAATTATAAGGATCACCCACATTCATGCTAATTGTATGGCTTGTGATGAGATAGAGTTACCCTATTATTGAGATCCTACAAAAATTTTTTTTTTTAATTTATTTTTAGATCTGGTATGTAATGCATTTGAAGATATCACCAACATTATATATATATATATCACTTCCTTTCCTAACTGACATAAAAATTTAAGAACATATTATTTTTCTTCTTCTTTTTTTTTAATAAAAACTTAACAAACGTATATATTTTTATCTTTCTTTGCACTGTAAACTATGTTTGATGTCAATTTTGACAACATATTATTTCACGTAAATTGAATAGGCGATAATTGCATATAAACATTGCCAATAAAATAAGAACTTATATTCTATATACCACAACAGTTGGAAATGCTGTGGAGTATAAGGATTTAGAAGTTCAAGCTCATGTTAGGTACTTGTACCCTACAGTAATTGGAAATTGGTTTTCACAATTACACCAGTGAGACTCTTCTGGACCTGCTTGGCAAACAGTTCTCACAAACTTAGAGTATTTTACTTCAAGTGGCAAGCATTCATCTGTTATAGAATTTGATTCATCAAATTTAGCTTCGATGAGAAAGCTTGGGAAGTAGAGAGGGTTGTACTTGCATGTATAGTCCCACTGACACACATCTGAGTCCATTTTACTCAAATTAATTTTACTGAGTACATTCATGCATCTAGATTCCCCCAAGTCTATTGTGTTCCCTGATTCTACATTAGTGTCAATTGGTGTTGCTCTTGGTGCATCCTCTCCTCTCAGAAGGCCAGAATAGAAGAGATTGAACTCACTGAACACATGATATGGAGTATCTAGAAACATGTCATTTCCTATACTCTTTGTATATCCAATAAGTACTTCTTTCAAAGAAGTGCATGATATATTGCTTGATTGCTGGCACTCACTAATTCTGGATGCTGGACAGCTATTATCAATCACTTTTTGTGCATTGATGTCCCTCTTGTGGATAGGTAACTGAGCAGACAAATGTACCAACATGGTGAGGAAGAGAATATTTAGGCCAAGTGCTGTACTGGACATATTGAGTGGTTTGAGTAGTTCTCTTGAAGGAGATGGAAGTGGCTAAAATGTGATTCAATTGAGCTTGCTTGAAAATGAGATGTCCAGGATCATCATTTCCTTCCATTTTATACTTGAAGAGTGTCTCAATCAGCGGGAGAATATTTGTCAACCATTGTTGGTTTCCCCATTAAACTCTCTATGATCAGGGAAATATAGACATAACTTTATTCAACCGTACTACTTGCAGCACGGCTGACCATTTCGTGATTTGACCTCTGCAACTGACCTTTGACCTCCTTCCGATTGTTGACATTCGACCATGGTCAGTGCTAGGGAATCTGACCTACTTGACCTTTGACCTAACTTCAATCCCAGCTATCTGGTGTGGCTGCCATTTGACCTGGTTTTAGACTTCAGATACTGATAGCAATAGATAGCTGCTTTCACATTTAAGCAAGCTCCCCTTCTGTCACTTGAAAAGCAGCTATTACTAAAATATATTGAAGGAAGATTCACTGTCTCAAATTACCCACAGCCTGAGATTATCTACTCATGCCTGAGAAACTTTGGGTTAAATGAGACACCTTCTGCCACAGTCTCTGATTACCCCCAGTCTGAGTTTGTGCTTGTCTTAAGTGCGCATTCTGGGAAAACTGTTGGTAGAAATAGTGAAATGAGATATTTTATCAGTATGCATCCGTATGCCCCTAATTTCAGATTATATGAGTGAATTTTAATTTTTTCCTTTCCGCTATTGCTCTTAGTAATCTATCTTTCACAAGCATGCAACTCCTCTGCTGTGTTCCTTTGCCCTGTCCATAAAAGTGGGGATTTGTGATCATTCCTTAATCTTCTGTCCTATGAGTTCATATCATCACACCATAAATCATTCTACATGAGATTTTAATTTAGAATTTCCCATTTTTCAGTGCATTAGGTGTTGCTGATTCAATATTTTAATATATGGAGGTATGTATTATTTCAGTAATAAGATTTACCACCTCAGAATTTCTTGATCAAGCCTATACAAGGATAATTTTTCAGGGTTGGGTGGGAGATTTAAACCATTTTTCTTTAAAAGAACATATATATATATACTAGCAGCATATACCAGGCGTTACTAGTCGTTGCCCGGCCAATGTCAACATGAAACATTACAGAAACCACTCAAAGAAAAAAAAATAGGAGTATAAAGGGAAAGACGACTACCACACCAACAGGAAAGGTGAGGCTAGGGAACAAAAACTTTTTTTAGCTTAAAAACACATCCTTGGTGAATGATGTGTCTACTCTGAAGAGTGACTTTGATTAGTTTAGTGCATTAGTGGTTAAGTAGATATACACACACACACAATGTTCTTAAATACATACAGATCCAACCAGTATAAACCGGGAAGAAGTGGAGCCTGAAAGTTTCCGATTGGTACACCTATGCCTTACCCAATTAACCATAGTTTATGTAAATGTTCCCCAGGAGATGCAGATTCAAAAAATATATATATTGGTTATGAATCCAATATCCTACGTCCAAGTATTTTTAGAAGTTCCATTTTTGGCATTTTAGCACAGCAAGAAGAAGAGGTGTGGCCAGGTAGAATTCAGTTCATGTTACTCCCAGAGTCAAGTTGTGTATGCATACTTTGTTTTAAGTCTTACCAAAGTACTATTTTTGGCTTATCTTAGTGTGAAATTAACCCAGTAGACCAGGATATTATTCATTTGTTATGGAAATATGGATTGTGTATGTTACTATGTAAGTGCTTTTGGTTACAGAAATCATCTGTAGCATATAAGTCTCTTACCATGTCAAGGCATCATTCAAGTGCATATTGTATATTTTTTATATTTTCAAATTACATTTTCACGATATCATAATTGAATATAGTTAATAAAATTATTCATTATACAGTCACACTAGGGAATAATTGAGAACAAAATACTACAGCTACAATTTATTGCAAGGCCTCTTGATAAACATAGCTTTTTGTTTTTCCTTCAGAGGTAAGTACAAAAAGGTTGCTCTGCCTACTCACCAAAGATGCTCCCACATAAAATTGACCATGAGAAAAGCAGGAAGTGGTCAGGTGCAGACCAGCTGCTGTCTATGTTTGTCCCTGGGTCTTGTTTATGGTCATAGTGAAACTGAGTCTTAGGGGAAATTTGCAGCCTCTTAAATTGAAAGGGCCAATCAGAGGGAATGATTGGTATACCTGGAAAAATATATCTTCACCCTTGCCAATTCCAGTTATGATGTTAGCTTCTAGAAGTGAGGCATCAGCTTCTATATTATCAAACTTGTTTCATTACAGAGTGTGGGTGGGTCCATGTTCCTTATCAGCATGACTGGCACACCCACCTTTAGTGGAAGCCTGATGAGGTGGAATGCCTGGTATATCCAAAGAGTTGAGGAATTCTGCTGGCTAGCTAACAGTTTTATCTTGCTCTATTACTGCATCAATGACCTGTATTTGTAGCTGTTGCCAGGCAGCTGTTGTGACAATTAAACATTGAGGCTGTAGACAATCATATTCTGGGAGCTAGGATGGCACGTTCACAAAGCCACTGGTGGTCTTTGTAGTGTTGTGAAAGATTGCGATAGACTTTAGTTTGTAGTTCATCTTCAGATGCGACAATTGTAGCTATTGGATTCATGTCAATGGAACCTTTTGAATCAGTTGCCATGGCCATTTCCCAGTATAAGGAGCGAGCTTAATCACAAATGCTCTTGAAGACTGATCTCCCAATTGGTGTACTCTCATATAGGTGGAGAGAGAGAGCTTTTTTCACATTTCTCCAGAGATAGGAGAACTTCACACTTGCCTTCAGCTCATCCACCCATATACCTCTTGGAATGACAGGCAAGGTTTGCCCAAAATCACCCACTAACACAAAGTGACACCTCCCATGATCTTGTTATTGCCGCAAATGTCTTGCAGGGTTCGGTCAACAGCTTCAAAGGCTGTCTTGTGGGACATTGTACACTCATCCCATACTATCAGTTGACAATTTTGCAAGACCTGAGCAGTTCCAGTTCCTTTGCTGATGTTGCAGATTGGTGTATTCTTCGTGGCAAGGTTAAATGGGAGCTTGGAGAGGAATGGGCAGTGCAACCTCCAGGCAACAATGTAGCTGCAATTCCTGATGAAGCTACTGCAATGGCAATTAACTTTGCTGCCTCACTTTGGCCAACAACATAGTTGTCATAAATGTATTACCTGTACCACCTGGGGCATCTAAAGAGAAAATCCCACCCTTGTGTTTTCTGACAGCATCTGTAATAGTATCATAGACTTGCCGCTGATCTTGTAAGAGTTTTCCTTCATTCTCTTCCACATAGGAATCCAGAGTGGCGATGTCATATGATGTTTCATGTGCAACTTCTTGTGGAACTTCGATGATATGGTTGTGTTGGGGTTGAGGCAGGCCATATATTCTTAATTCTGTGCCACCAAGGTTAAGAACCATGTCCTCAAGGTAAAAAAGACTCTTGTTAAATATTTCAACATTGTAATTCATCCCTGGATGCAGCTGATATAAAAAGTCTTTGGACAGATCTTCTCAGTGATTAAGCCATAATTCAGATGGGCTGCTCAGATCACATGTTTTCAGCATGATAGCAAACAGGCTCTTTAGTCACTTTGGAGATCGAGAGATGGCTGCTTCTGTCAAAGTGGCATCCCATTGTCTGTCATCCTCAAGAAATCCGTGTCATAGGCAGGCCTCCCTGTAAGTGGCACAGATTTCCCCTTCAACTGTATGGAGATCTTCAAACGAAGTTGGACCATGAACTTCATGCAACAAAATCGTCAGATAAAAGCATTCATGCTGGCTTGGATGGATAGTGTAGACACGGCCTAGTGCATCATCTCTTCGAACTCCTGGATGACCCTCAACATTTGTCCCTCTCTTTCTGTGCTTCCAGTCTTTGGTCTAAGTATAGAATGATGGTAACTGATAATAAAGAAGGGTCCTGGCAAACTCATCACATTGACAAAGCTTGAAGAAGGCAGTGAGGGTAGTTGTTGCCTGTGTAGTTGGGCAGTTTGTGGAGTGAAGTATACTCTCTGACCATTTTCTAGATGCACATTGAGATGAATGATGGCTGGATGTCGCTCATGTATGGGAAAGCCAAAAATTCTCCAGAATGACTATTGCTGCTTATGTACCTTCCCATCTGGTATTTGGTGATCTCATCATTTGTGCTCTCATTTTTTAGGCTGATCATTGCAGCATCAGAGCCCTTGCTGATATAGGCACATATATATTTGATAGACTTCACTGAGTGGCAGAATTCAACATTGATGTGCGCATTATAAGCTTTAGACAGTAAGGGACAATAAGGGATGATCCACCTGTTATCCACCTCCACTTCTTGCCCATTTCTCATTGCGACCATTGCAACAAATCCCCTTCCTCTGGTCTCCTCCATCTCTACAATGCGTAGCCATGCTGACCAGTTTGTGTCTCCGTCAATAATTTCCGTGGATATAATTTAGTACAGTGGCCATCTTTCATGCATGGTGAGTTGTGATTTAGAACACCACATGGGTCATGGACCATTTGCTTTAAAATTATATTGTGGAGAATTGGGTCTTCGATTGGGTCTGGTAGCTCTGCAGAGATGAAGGAGTCTCTGTCAAAAAGAAAATGATGGATGAATGTAATATTATAAATTTTTTAATATATCAAGACAATGCATAGTTACATTTGATTTGAGGTAATTTTTGTGCAGAGCCAGATGAGAATGTGAACATGTGGAAGTCCTCTCTTTTGCCATTCAATCATGTACATATCACATCTAACAGGTCCAAAGATGGTTCCCTTTGAGATTAAATCCATAAATCTGATGAGCTTTTGGCGAAAGACCCTGGCTAAGATGTCTTGTCGGTCATGTCCAGTTTGTTCTTGAATGACAGCTTTTCCAAACTCAGCCCACTTTGGATTACCAGTGCAAATAATGAACAGATCGGTTTCATAATGCCTCAATTAAGTCATTGCATCTTGCATCTCCTCATGCATATATTATGGATCTCCAGTGAAGGTGGAGGGTAGAATGCACAGTTGGCCAATGTTCACCATTCCCTTTCATTATTAATACCATCGCGCAAATGGATGTAGTTTTCCACATGCAGCTGTTTGATTGGTCCTGAATTAGAGAGAAGTCTCTCTGACTCTATCTTCACATACATGTCTACAGGAAACTGGTGGAAGAGGTCTCTGGAGCAAAGAAGGTGATCGAAAGATTCTGTCCAGACCATGAAGTTGTAGGCATAGTAGGCTATGCAAGACACCCCTTTCCACTGAGTGGGATGTCTAGTTTTAGGGTGGACATGATCGATGCCAAAGTGGTAGCCATCTTCTCCTTGTACATTGATAGGGGCTACTACAGGGCATCATATGACCTATGGAACTCAAAAATATGCTGAATGGAGCTGTCTCAACAGTTTAGAATGATGTCCCTTCTTCCATACTCATGTCCAGTGCAACAGCGATTTCATGGGTGGTAGGTTGGTTAAATCTTCCCCTGTGTTCACCAGACGGTCTTCTGTTAGCATCAATTACTACTTGAAGCTGTGGAAATGTGGAGCGTTCCAGCTCATATTTGAAATTTTGGACATAGCTGTTGTTAGCATGGATAATTTCCTGAAGGCCCAAGGTGATGTTATTTCATGTGTTGTTAAAGTTTGATCTGCGGTACTCTGCCTGCCTATGCTGGTCAGCCATGAAGTAAATTTGGAGAAATTGTGGTCCCTCATTTGGCATTGGAAGCAGTGATCCAGGCCCTTGAACCTTGAACGTTGGCATGAATCCACCTTCTCTGATAATGTTGGCTCCAAATGATGTCATTTAGAAAGAAGAGTTTTAGTTTCTGATGGATGTCAGGAAATGTCGTGATTGTGGAGTGTCACCCTTGAGCAGGTGTCTGAGTGACTCAGGGGGATCCTTAAGCTGTGGCAAATGGACCTTTCCCAATGAACAACACATGGAAAATATTTCTTTTTTTCCATTTCTTGGCTCTGCAACATTGGCAGCTGACACTCATATTACCTATTTCAATGATTTCTTTGCAGATCAATCATGACCAGGGATGTAATTGAAGGCAGCAAAGGGCCACTTACCCCTGAATGACACTGTTCTTGCTGCAGCATGTCTGTTTGAGTCATCCAGAAGACAGTCATGGTGCTCTGTTGATGTTTCTTGTTCCAGATGGGACGAAGAGAAGGTAACCATGGCCTGAAATTGCCCTTGCCATTTAATAGGAGTTTCCTCCTCAAAAGGTACTGCATGTCTATAAAAATACATTATAATTGGTATCAGCAAGTACTTGGACTAATTGAAATATATGTGCCACCATACCTGGCAGTGTCGGCAATTCTCGGAACGAGTTTGAAAGTTGGTTGGTTGCAGTAGTGCTGTCAGAGGAAGATATGGCTGACAGACATGATGGCAACAAGGCACTACGTAGTGTGATGGGATTACATAGTGGAAATGAATGATTATGATTGTGGTGTTGTCTTGGGCTGAAAGAACACTTGCCCACTGTGCACACACTGATTGACAAAACTGGTGTGTGGATCAATCAGACTTGCATTCAAAACTGTATGGAATTTGCAATTTGATATTCTCAACATTACGTAATGCCACCACAATCAACGTCATGCATTTCCACTACGTAATCCCATCACACTACGTAATGCCTTGTTGTCATCACGTCATGTCAGCCATATCTTCCTCTGACAGCACTACTGCAACCAACCAACTTTCAAACTCGTTCCGAGAATTGCTTTCCCCTACCAAGACAGGGCAGGGGTGGTTTTGGTAAGTGCGAGCAAGCAGAGCAGCTATTAGCAGATTTTAATGTTGCGCGCGCATGCGTGTATGAAAGATGTTTATAATGTTTGAAAAGGTGTAAGTGTATGTTTGTGTGTGCACAAGGGAATGGAAATTGTTTCGATTATTTTGAATGTTCAGTCTGGTGAGAGTGCATAACATAGTGTGTGCATTACGTAATGAGTGTTGTTTACTTTTTCTTTTTTTTTCAGTCTGGTGAGACTGCATAATGTAGTGTGTGCATTACGTAATGAGTGGAATAAGTATCATTCAAAATTTAAACATAGATGCAAAACACGTTCAATGGTGTGTGCACAAGTGAGCAACGTTCAGATAGTGTACACAAACTAGCAACTAACAGTGTCAATGCACAAAAGGAATCACCACAAACTGTTGGTTGTAGCAACTTGGCCTTGGCACGTCGGATCTTTTTGGAAGTAACACAACTTTTCATTCAAGATTTGTTGTTCCATATGCTTTATGTTGATGGTCTTCAGCAAATTCCTGGTGGATGCACATGGCCCGTCCTCTTTAGTCATGCGAACAAAGTGTCCGGCTGAATATCCAAACAGGAAACACATCTCTTTGGTTATTGATTCATCCATCAGCATGGCTGCTCCAAGCAATGCCCCAAAGTCTACAGCATTTTCAACCAAACGTGCACATTGATAAACCATCTTACTTGGAAAGGATAACGAAATGTTACTTTTCCAATCTTTAACCAAACTGGTGGTTGGCATTCCGTAATTAAGGCGATCCTTCAATATGTAAATAGTGTTTATGTTGACATGCTGAATAATGGATCCATCGTTGAATGCTTTCAACATTTCTGTTGGGGTCAATCTTTTACGCTGTTGTGAAACAGTTGGTGTAACGACAACGGAATCGAAAGGTTCCAGTATGGAGTCCACATCCAAAATACTGTTGCAAGGTATTTCCAAGAAATCACTTTTGCAATCTGCCTTTAAATAAGACTTGGACAGGCTCATTTCCAGCAACTTCTTCATACCCTCTTCAAAGGCATCCAATGGGTCACTGAGTTCTTTCACCACCTCTGCATACAACTCTTCCACTTGCCCTCATCCTCTGCACTTGTACTTTGCTCAAGAATTCCTGAACCTCTTGGGTGGTCCCCGCATCCTTCAGCTTTGCCAGGCGCTCCTTGAAAAAAGTGTCCGTTCTTTCGCCAAACTGTTCGAGAGAAAGACACTCACGCTTTGCAACGTGCACATTCGATGGTCCACCTCGACATTTGGACATTGCCTGAATAGCAGATGGGACACACTTCCACCAATATATTGATGATTCCTGGCACAGTACTTTAAAGAATCCTGTATGCTGCTCATTCTGACAAACCTACGATTTCACTGATCTCACCAACACTGCAATTCTGTGATCTCAGTGAAGAAGATATCTGTTTCAAGAGACACTTATTCTTCTTTGTAACTCTAGTCTTATTCATACCTTTTATGACAAAATGTACTCAATATCACCACTTATATATCAACAGGCAGAGTGCTCCATTTAAAATAACATTGTTTGTGTGTACATGTCAACATGAATACAAATCACGTAATCCAAATGCACACTATTGCATGTTGGCATTTGTCATAGTATCCCAAATTATTGTGAACTCTTGCTCCAAAGTAGCACCTTCAGGTGTTTCAGCATCAATGTACGTCATCATGAAGTCAGGGAAGCTTTCCCACGGTATGTGAAGGGTACTGCAAGCATTAATGCATTCTTGCATTGTGTGACCATGTAAAATATCAGCATGCTGGTTGAGTTGTACACCTTGCAGACGTGGACATTCCTTAATCAATGTCTCAACTCCTTCTTGAACGAGTTTCAAAACTTCAACGTCTTGACTAGCCTGAGATCCACGTTTTTTCTTTTTCAATTCATGTTTGGCATTGGCATAAGCTTTCTTTTCTATAACAAGTGCTTCTCTTGTTGTCTCTTGAGCGGGGTCCCATATTGTTGATGTTGTCATAGAAAGTTGTGTGGGATCAATTGATGCGCTCTGCATCAATTGAACATGCACTCTATCATATACTTCAAAAAAAAGTTTCCATTACAGATACATCAATACCGAGTTCGTTTCCAGTAGCAGCATGATAATAGTGTTTCAAGATGTCACCCGAACCAAATAATAATTTGTGACTCTCTTCATCTTGTTGGTCTTAACTATTTTGTTGTGTCTATTCATCTTGTACATAATGCCTTTACTGTAGTCTGGATGTATGCTGCCAACAAATTTCATTGTGTACCCTGTTCTCTTGTAACTGCTAGCAGGAACGACTACTTTAGTTCTTTTCGGAATGAAAATGTTCTCTTGATGCACATCCTCTCTGAATGATACTGACGAAGATATCATCCTACCCACGTGCATGTCGAAGCCCATGCTTGCAAATGGACACATCGTTCAGACTCAGTCCAACTGTGATTTGGTTTATCAATTCATGTATGTTGTTTGGTGGCACCTTAGCTCTACCGCAAGTTGCTTTACTCTCGTCAATTGGATTTATGGTGAAAAATCTGGATTTCCCTTCCAATAGGCCAAGTATTGTTTCCTCTTGTTGGTGCATAATATGAGATCTCCATTTGAGGGAGTCAGCCATGATGCAATCATGTAATAAAAAACAACTTTTTCCTGGATATTGAAACAATGTTTTCATAAAACAATAGTTACGACAAATATGCAAAATTTATAAATGTGGACAACATAATTTGTACATTGGGTTATGGAATGACTTAACAGGTTTGTTCACGTATTCCATGATGTCATCTTCATCAACTTCAACGATGTGACTACCAGCGTTGACACTGGCACATGCTGGATGCTTAATGTGTTTGTTATCTAAGAGGATCTTGTCCCGCAGATACGCTTCACCTCTTCTGCTTGTGCCCTTCCAAAGGTATCGATGGCTTCTTCCGTAGCTGTCATACATCAGGTCAAACATATTGGTAGTTTCCATTGATATTTCGTCTTGTTGATATGGGTAACCAAACAACAATTCGTAATTGGCACTTGGCAACCAACCCAATCTATATATCACTTTCAATTGATATGATGGTGGTTTGGTGAACCTGATGTAACCAATTCTTGTCTTAGCTTTGCTGTAAGGAATTTTTTCAGATGGTATGTCACTATCTTTGAGTGTGCTCGTAATGTCTATCTTGTCTGCAATGTGAAACAAAGATTCTGGACACAGCACACCCAATTGTTGTTTCTCTTTCATGTATTGGTGAGAAAACGTCTTGGAGTTGTTCTCATTGTAGTACGTAGTGATTTTATCTTCCATGTTGCAGTTGCATTCTTGCACTTTGCAGTAGTCTTCACCTGCTACTGCATGTTTCAAGGAATCTTGCACTCTCACAGTAGGTGTCACCTCCTCCAATTTGGATCCACTTGCCGACCTTATTTCAACTGATTTCACACTGTTTCTGTCAATTAAAAGTACATGAGACATTTGTACAGGAAGATCGTCCAAAATTATTATGTTGCCCATATTGTACGTATTATCTGGTACAAAGTTGTCGTATGGAATGTTACATCTTTTGCTGTACTCACTGCAGCTATTCATATTCTCGTATTCCTTCTTGGGTCGAGAAGTACTTTTCAAGTCAGTACGTCCCATATAATTTTCATCCCCTTCAATCAGATACGTTTCGTACGTGTGGAAGTCCATAGGTAAGGATGATGCCCACTGATTCCATGTCCTGCTTACATGAAAGGATATTTCATCTGTCCACGATGTGGGAGGTAATATGTTCTTGGAAACGACGTCCATTGGTTTCCCTTTCGCTTCTGTCTGCACTGGCAATAGCTTGGGTAGGTCACACAGTATGCCAAAGTCTTCACTGTTCGGTATGAACTCTATTTTTCCACTCTCAAGAATTGTTGTCTCCTTGCCAACTATGTGAACGAAAGGAACAATACCAGGCTTGTCTCTGTTGGTCTGATTCACTCCGAAATCTATGACCGTATCAAAAAGGAAAGCTACCTGACTAGATATTTTAATCAAGTCGTGTTCTATTCGGAGGGAATCCTCAACCACCGATTGCAAAGTAATCTGACCTTCAAATATTGATGTATCTTTCCATTCAATGTTGAATTTCTCTGTGAGTGCTTCAATGCTAGCATTATTGATGTTAATGTTTGTGTTCAGAGTTTCAGATTCAGGTTCTTCAGACTGGTGACAGATGAGTGCTTTAAGCATTCCGTTATTTTCATGAACAGCTCTGAAATTGACATGGTCATTTGGCATACATAATATGCTTATTCCATTATCATCTGATGACTTCTGGTTTACAACTTTCCTCTTCTGCTCATTCAGACTTTTGACACCTGGTGCCTGACTCTTTTCACTAGTGGTCTTTCTCTTTTTTACTTAAGGAGTCTGTAATATATCAATGAGTTTCTGAAATTGTTTTGATGACATATTCAAGTATTATAGACAATCAAAACCATTCCAGCTTCTGACTGTGTGCATGTGCATCATGTCTTATTTTTATTGAACAAAATCACTTACACAAAGTAAGAAAAGGTTTCATTGAAATTAATGGCAATGAATATTTTTAGTTCATGACGACTACGCATACAGTCACAGTGTGACATCTAAATACATATTGATGCTACGGAAGCATTTCAGATGCTACATGAACGACTTCACCAATTCCGTGTCCTATGTCATTGATGAATGACTTGAAACTTCCAACCATAGGAGTATCAATGCCCGAATGTCCCAATAACGCGCCTGCATGAGTGCTATCTCTTTGAACATCTCCTCCACCAATTTGGGTAATCATTTTAGCAGGTTTATAACGGAAGAATTCGGTTTACGATGAGTGTCTGTCTCCGGCCTTTGTATACATAACCATTGGATCAGGGTGTGGTAAACTGTCCATTACGTATTTGGAAGGTTGTGTTATGTCATCATCGAATAATGCCGAAGCATGAATGTTTGAATGATCTTTTCATCTGTTACTTTTTAATTTGTTGAACCCCTGAATTATATTTCCAAGTACTACAGAAATTGGAGCTCCTGATATGAGCAAAAGTGCTACCTTGACCTGTTTCTTTTCCTTGTCGCCATTGGAGACTACGCATATGGAAGAGTTGTAATCTTTACCTGATTCTGTAACTTTGGGATCTCCACATACACACGCCAGTTGCTTTATGTTTTCTCCATTCATTACATTATTAGCTATAGCTATTGCATCACAAACTGCACCAGCTATAGGCATCTCTGTCACATCCATGTCGACTACAGGAACGTCGTCCTCAGGTTTAGGGTTTATGACATCTGAGAGATTGAGAGATGAGTCAAACTCCTTCAAAGGCATGGCATGTTCTCCGGCAAACGCTTTGTGTTTCCTGTAAACTTCAGCAGCATTTGCATGTCCTTCTGTAACGGCCAGTCTTGCCAATGTTCTGAGACCCACATGCAGGAATAAGCCGTTACGTTTGCTTTTCTTTTTGCCAATTTTGGTCATTGCTTTCAGTAGCCTTTTCTTTTGAATGTTTGAAACTGTAGCCATCTTTTTCTTCTCCTCTTTTATTAGGACCCGGTCGTTTTGTGACCGGGGCCGCGTTTATGTAGCCTCTGATATATTGGCCACACCTACTTCCTCATGATAGCCACACCTACCGGTGTGGCCAACTTTCCCACATAGAACTCTATATATAAATATGTATATATAAACATCATTCCCACATATAACTCTATATGTATATATATGTACATACACATATATGTGCATATACATATATATTTATTGTAGTGCACGTTGTTAAGAATATGTAAAAGAAACAATTATAACTGTGGTAAACTATACCACTCCAGTATAATGATTATACCACTCAAGGATGATGCTTAATGACGTCATTGATTATGCATTCATTACCAGTATATTGTATGTATATAAAACATTGCAATTGTCTTTGTCTTTGTTCTTCCACGTGTTCTTGCACTTCATCCGTCTGCAATACTTGTTGTTGTCGTCTTGCAATGAAAGGTTCTGTTAACTTTTATAAGTGAGTATTAAGCGTGTGCATTTATTGACTGGCTATCAATAAAGCCAGTATTAAGATATCACATAAGATACTACATTGGCGACGAGTTGTAAATGGCTACTCACGGGACAGTCTCCCAGTATCAACAGAGCAAAGAAACCTGGACGACTTACGTTGAAAGGTTGAATCATTATTTCATAGCGAATGACGTCGCTGACGAAGGCAAGAAGCGTTCCATTCTACTCTCAGCTTGTGGTTCCTCCACTTACAAGCTCATACGAAGCCTAGTGGAAGTAGGACAACTGGCAACTACGCCATACTCCGAAATCACGAAGCTGGTAGCGGGATATTACCAGCCGATTCCCTCGGAGATTGTTCAAAGGTATAAATTTAATACCAGAGTCCGAGCCTCAGGAGAGTTGATAGCTACCTACGTAGCTGCTTTGCGTGAGCTCTCAGAGTATTGTAATTACGGAGACAAGCTCCATGAGATGCTACGTGACCGTCTAGTGTGTGGTGTGAATCATGACACCATACAGCGTAAGCTTCTGGCTGAAACTGATCTAACCTATGAGAAAGCTTATACGCTAGCTCAAGCGATTGAGGCATCCGAGAGAGATACCCTCGACCTCAAGGGCAGCAAAAATAGCAGTGCTCCATTGTTGCCTTTGCCAGAAGTCAATTACTCCAGAACATTTAAACATTCTAAAGGCAAGATTCCCACTAAGAGAGGAAACCCAACCTGCTACAGGTGTGGAGGTCCACATTTAGCTCCTGCCTGCAAGTTTATCAACTCTGAGTGCAAATTCTGCAAGAAAAAAAGGTCATATTGCTAGAGTGTGCAGGAAAGCCCAGCAAGAATCTAAAGTTGGCAAGGAAACTAATTTTGTGCTACAGGATATGCCTGAAGACCAGTGTGCTGACCATACACACAGTCTCTGCGTTGTCAGGGATCAAGCAAGTGATCCACTGCATGTGCAAGTTGCCTTGAATACTGTTCAAGTTGAAATGTTATTGGATACTGGTGCATCCGTTTCCCTGATCAACCTTCCGACTTATCAGATGCTTCAACAGCACAAGGTGGTTGCTCCTCTACAAAACTCCTCTATTCAGCTAAGGACATATACAGGTCAGCCAATCCGTGTTCTTGGTAGGCTACCAGTGCAAGCAGAATACATGGGAAAATTAGTTGATGTGTGTGTTCATGTGGTTGAAGGGGATGGACCTAATTTGATGGGTAGAGATTGGCTATCTCTGCTTGAGGTTAATTTGGGGGAAGTGAATCTTTTGAAGAACGATTGTTTACTCCAGACATTGCTTAATAAACATTGTTCAATATTTAATGATGAATTGGGTTGCATGAAAGACATGAAGGTCAGATTGCTAATTGATTCTACTGCCAAGCCTAAGTTTTTCAAGCCACGCAGTGTTCCATTCACACTAAGAGATAAGGTGGAAACTGAGCTCCAGAGGCTAGAAAGCCTTGGTATTATTTCTCCTGTGAAATTTTCAAAATGGGCTGCGCCCATAGTTCCTGTGGTTAAGAAGAATGGTACTGTACGTATATGTGGGGACTACAAGGTCACTGCTAACAGGGCTACTCTCACAGAGTCCTATCCACTTCCACTAGTGGATGAGTTAATGACAGACCTTGCTGGAGGTAAATACTTTACCAAACTTGATTTATCCCAAGCTTATCTACAGTTGCCCCTTGATAATGAATCCTCTGAATTATTGACAATTAATACCCACAAGGGATTGTTCAAGTACAACAGGTTACCATTTGGTGTGTCTAGTGCACCAGCAATATTTCAGCGCAGCATGGAGACCCTCTTACGGGGCTTGAATGGTGTGTCCGTTTACCTTGACGACATCCTAGTTACAGGATCCACACATGAGAACCATTTGCATAACCTTGCTGCTGTGCTGGAACAAATTGAACAGGCAGGCCTAAGACTTAATCGCTCTAAATGCTTCTTTTTACAACCCAGATTAGAGTATTTGGGACATGTCATTGATGAAGCTGGTAGACATCCTACTGAGGATAAAATTAGAGCCATTAAGGAGGCACCAGCTCCTACTAACATTACTGAGCTTCGTTCTTTTCTTGGAATGATTACCTACTACAGTAAATTCCTACCTAACATGTCCACAAAGCTAACACCCTTATATGCACTGTTGGCAAAGAAGAAGAGGTGGTCATGGCACACCAAGGAGGAGGCTGCTTTTCAGTTAGCAAAACAAGCTCTTCATTCAGATGCAGTTCTTGTACATTTTGATAGTTCAAAGCCTCTAATCCTTGCATGTGATGCTTCACAGTATGGCATTGGTGCTGTTTTGTCTCATGTATTTGAAGATGGACGAGAAAAACCCATTGCATACACTTCTCGAACTCTGAACCCTGCTGAGAAAAGATATTCACAGCTGGAAAAAGAAGGTCTAGCTATTGTCTCAGGGATTAAGAAATTTCACAATTTCCTGTATGGTAGACATTTTATTATCGAGTCTGACCACCGTCCATTATCCTTCCTGTTTAATGAAGCCAAAGGAATTCCCCAAATGGCATCTTCTCGCATACAGAGATGGGCAATTACACTCTCTGCTTACAATTACACAATCTGTTACAAGAAAGGCAAAACACTGTGCAATGCAGATGCATTAAGCAGGCTCCCACGCCCAGTCACCACAGCCACTGATGATACATGCACAGAATTGGTTAACCTTGTACAACACATGTCCTCCACTTGTGTTTCAGCATTGCATATTAAGGACTGGACCACAAAGGATCCTCTCCTCTCCAAGGTGCGGAGATTTATTCAGCTTGGTTGGCCAAACAACGTCACAGAAGTTCCATGCAAGCCTTACTTCTCTAGGAAGGGTGAACTAAGTGTGTTGGATGGTTGTATCTTATGGGGTACTCGTGTAGTGATTCCACCGCCTGGTAGGCAGCCCCTACTTAAGGAATTACACCAAGCTCACCCAGGGGTTACAAAAATGAAAGCACTAGCACGCAGTTACATTTGGTGGCCTAACATGGACACTGATATTGAAACCCTGGTGAAAACTTGTACTGAGTGTCAAGAGTCTCGACCCTCACCACCTACTGCTCCGCTCCACCCATGGGAGTGGCCGGCAAGTCCGTGGAGCCGCCTCCACATTGATTTTGCAGGTCCTTATTTGGGACACATGTTTCTTGTACTGGTGGATGCCCATTCTAAATGGATGGATGTGAGACTCATGCATTCTATTAAAGCCCATAGCACGATTGAACAACTCAGAATGATATTTGCTACACATGGCATACCACAGAAAATTGTTTCTGATAATGGTCCTACATTTACTAGTCAAGAGTTTAAAACTTTCATGACTCAGAATGGAGTTCTCCACATCACATCTGCTCCATATCATCCGTCTACGAACGGACTCGCAGAACGAGCTGTCCAGACTTTCAAGCAAGCTCTGAAACGCATCCAAGGCAGTTCAATTCAGGAAAAACTTTCTAAGTTTCTCTTCCAGTACCGGATAACCCCTCACACTACGACGGGGATTGCACCTGCTGAACTCCTCATGGGACGACGACTTCGCTCTCGCCTGGATTTGCTTTTTCCTACAGTTTCACAGAAAGTTGAGAGTAAGCAACTGAAACAAAAGAAGGAACATGATGCCACAAAACCAGTGCGTACATTTTCTATTGGAGATCTTGTGTATGTAGAGGATTTTACAGCCTCACCACAAAAATGGATTCCAGGGAAGATTGTTGAAGTTACTGGACCTCTCTCTTATTGCATTGAGCTTCTCGATGGCAGTACAGTTCGAAGACATGTTGATAATGTGATTCAGCGATGTCTAACCGATGTTCCCACTTCACCTGCCATCCTGGCTCCGACTCCAGTTTCCGTTCAACCAGTGGATCCACTTGCACTTCCAGATCTCCCATCAAGCCTGGATCTGACTCAACCAGTTCCTCCACTTGATCCTCCACCTGCTCGTACTCCAACGCCTCCAAGACGTTCTACCCGTACCCGGCAGAAACCTGCGAGGTTCAAAGCATGATCATTGTCATTCTCATTCCCTTAATACAATCCTTAATGAGGGGGAGTGTGGTAAACTATACCACTCCAGTATAATGATTATACCACTCAAGGATGATGCTTAATGACGTCATTGATTATGCATTCATTACCAGTATATTGTATGTATATAAAACATTGCAATTGTCTTTGTCTTTGTTCTTCCACGTGTTCTTGCACTTCATCCGTCTGCAATACTTGTTGTTGTCGTCTTGCAATGAAAGGTTCTGTTAACTTTTATAAGTGAGTATTAAGCGTGTGCATTTATTGACTGGCTATCAATAAAGCCAGTATTAAGATATCACATAAGATACTACAATAACGTTACTAAATGATTAACAATAAGGAATAGATAACATGTCAAGGAATTTAAAAAATTAGATTACGTCATACATCATAATATTTTGAATATTCACAGAAATCATCACATAATTTATACTGTTCCTTTTTTTTCCTAAATCTACATGGTTTCTCCTTCCACATTGTGCACATGCACGGCACCATGTCATCGTCCAAATACGTCCGCAACATTGACAGGTAATCCCAGACAATTGTATGGTTGTATTTTGCCATCTGTATGTCATCATATTTCTTAATCTCGACGACATCTGTTCTGGCATGCAATTCTGAAACGAAATCCTGGGGCAAGGTGTTACACAGGATAAGTGCATGTGTGGGTTCTAAGTTACTGTGTGTGGTGCTGTGTACTTTTACGGGGAATGGAGTACCCACAAGTAAATTTAAAACAGTCATTCGATCACTTGTCAGCCAGTGGTTCCTTGGGTCATCCATAATGACAATTGGATGTTCCAGTGCTTGCACCCATCTGCCACAACCTGTTTCTTTCAAACTTACCATGCCACAGTACGTATTGCAATGAAGCCACTGAGTTATCCATGTTTTCCCAACTCCTGTTTCACCAATAAGAATCATACTTTTCCTACCATCCGCCAAGTCCCTGGTTGTGGTATACCGACTGAAATACTTAAATATTTTGAACTAATCCTGACCATAACAATTACGTAATATAAATATATATATACATTATGTGAACATAATATAATACATACCTCTTGTACATTTATAAATTCAGCCCATGCTGCTGCTGTAGCATGATGTAAGTTGCTATTCGCTTTCTCCACTTATTGCTTCCTCACGCAGTCGTTTGTGACATGCAGAAAGTTGATCATCTTCGGATGATTGTTCATGTATTCTATATATAATTCCAGCTTATTAAAAAAAAAGGGAGTCCATCTGAGGCTTCATGCATACAGTTTTATTTCTAATGCTAGGAATAAGTAGTGTTGCATTTGTTGAATAGATATTCTTTTCCGTTTCCTACTTGAACCCAGATCTATTTCAGTTCCCATGACGTCATTTGGATTCATCATTACATTGGGATCATCGAACCAGTTGCCAACCTGTTCCAAACCTTCCTTCTCCATATAAGTTCGTAATTTGTCTTCATCGTATACAGCTTTAATTACTATATCGTTGGACATCATGTTGTCAGAAAGACAGGTGGTTACTATATTCCGTAGCCTGTTTGGATATATTTCCATTCCTTCCCACCGAATGAATATGTTGAAATGTGGGTGCACGTCATTGTTTCCCATTTCATACATTAAACTGACATTAATATCCTGTCCATTCAGATTCAGGTATTCCGACAACTTTTTCTTGATCTGTAACATTATTACGTAATATGAAATATTATGCTGAATATACTATGTAATGTATACTTATTATATATAACTTTGTAGTAGATAACACTCATGACGTCGAAAGTACTTATGCCTTGCTGCATCCATCTGGAACCAGCATTGATGATCACAAAGAAACAATTTCCATTTGAGTCATCTATAAAAGTCAGTGAATCATACCATTCTGAACTCATTTCGAAAAAGTCTCATAGCAATTGTCTAATTTAACATTGCAAAATCACTCCTTTTTATGGAAATGGAAGATGTTGGAAAGGATCATCACTTGAAAAACATTGAAGACTTCAGTGATGGATGGTTATGTGCTGCGTCTCCAAACGTAGAACTATCTTTTGAATTTTTATTAAAGAAGGACAAACTCATATTGTGTAGTCCTAACTCTAAGGCACGGACGGATGTTTCCAAGTCTATTATTGAAAAAGTGGCAGAAAATGTCATAGTTCTTACAATATGTAATGAAGACAGTAAACCTGGTGAACTTCCTATTATCAAGTATAGAGGTTACTTGTGCAATTCCAACTATGACGGCAGCCGTAATGGCATGAATGGCGTTATGGAATATGTCAATGCCAAGACTCAAAGATGCTTTTATGTAGCTGCTCTAACATTCCATGGTTTCTTCAAAAAGTGGCAGATGAAAGTTGAACCCCAAATGAATGCTCAAATTGAAGGTCAAGGGTTAAGAGGTTCGTTTACCATATGGCTAAATTCTTTCATCAAATGTGCATACAAGTGTGCACTCATGGAAGGTCATGTTGATGACTTGCAGTCACCCTTGACGTGGGAGTCTTTTTCAAAAATTTCAATATTTCCTCTGGCATTATTGACTGAAAAATGTAAGAACAATCCGGATGATGAACAAAACATGGTTCTACAATGTATCAAACATACGGAATACATACCAGTTGATGCCATTGTAGATTTACATGGTGTGACTCCTTCAAAGCTTGATTTCATTTTGGGGAAGCAATATTACACTCCTCCTCCTCCTCCTCCAACAACCAGTACAAAGACAAGAGCTGTACCTTCCAAAGCAATGAAAAGACATCTGACTTATGTCGATTCAGACACTGAGCAAGACCCAAGTATGGACGAATGAAACTGAATTAGGTACACTGAATACATAGATGAATGCACAATATGTAATTGTTGTTTGCCATAATAATTTGAAAATGTTATTGAACATTACAGTTGTCAAATGGTGTAGCATCACAAAAGAAATTGTATACAATAGCATATTGGGTAAGGTAATTCACCTCTGGAAATAGTCTGGAAATATTCTAAGTGTGTGGATTACATAATGAACCACCTCCATTACATAATTCACCTCTGGAAAGCATGCCTATGCAGGCTAGCAGTGCCCTACCACAAAGGGATCATTCATCCCAACTCCTTTGAACATATTACGTAAGAAGGATCATTCCATTGGAAGTAATGATCCTTATCATGTCATCCAATAATTATCACCTGATTCAGACAAAGTATAAAATAATAGGTATTCCGTTCAGTAGTTCACAACCAAGATCTTCATACTTCAGCAAACTCTTCATTAACAACTTTGCCACAACTTCACACCTTCAGCATTGACTTCCACCTCTTCTTCTTCAACACCACCACCTCCTGCAACTACAAGCTCCAACATGTCAGAAGCTCAACGAGATGCGTTGGAAGACTTTGTGGGATGTATCAAAGTCATACGTAAAAGAAATTTTAATTTCAATATCAACACAGTTGAAGATTTCATTCGTATGGAGAAAAGAAAAGCACCTGATGGAATACAGAGGCATTTCCATTCGGTTTTGAATGCCACCTACGATATTGTTAAATATGCCGAAGCACAAAAAGGAGACATTGACCAGACTCTCAAAAATCAGTTTCTTCTCTATCTGCTTCCTTCTGTGTTGAGGTGGCATGAGAGCAACTATGCGTAAGTGTGTACAATAGATATAGAAAGGTGTCCATTACAATTGATGCTGTGTTCGTTATGTAGAGTACAAACATTATTCAGCAATCTCATGAAGAAACAAGCTGTATACATTGTCAAATTTGCAAAATGTATTCATCTGTAAACAAAAAAAAAACATTATCATATTACGTAATATTTATAGTATGTCCACTTCATTTATTTCATATCAAATATTTCCATGGTATTTAAATGCTATGATATCTGTGAAATGGTAGTTGTAGGCGTTTGACTGATTCTTCTATTGTATCATTTAATAGGTGTGAAGTGCTATATACTGAACGTATGGAGGCAAAGTACATAGCTCTACCTAAAACGTCTAAAGAATTTGAAAAAATGTTAAATCAATTTGCTGAAGAACACCAACGTAGAGGGTTTGCTACTGTATCACCAAAGAAGAAAAAAAGATGAGATGTTCACTCTGCATCCAGAGACAGTAGCGAAGACAGAAAAAGGAGACAAAAGAAGTCGAAGAGCAACAGATGTTGTTGAAGAAAGAAATGATGAGTTTGTTCTGTTCGTTGCAGTATGGAGTGCCTCCGGAAACGTCACGTGGAAAAACCAGGGTGCACTGTATACCTGAAACATCAGCAATTTCTGATTGTGAAGAGGACAAATGTTGTGAACCATTTCGGAACCATGAAGAGTGTCCAATTGCTGTTAGTGAAGAAGAAATCATCACTACCAGTGCCATTCAGGAATTTTGCAAAGATCAAAATATAAGTGACGTTAGCATGACATTGAAGGACATCTTAGAGAAAGTAACATCTATTCCCGCTACACCACCTTTATGAAATGATTTGAAGGAACAAGAAGAAGACATAATTCTAGCTTTTTCCAAGGTCGCTCCTACCGACTTGTACTCCCCACCAATAATTGTGGGCCATCTCAACATGGTGAAATACAGGGCAAGCAAACAAACTTTGGAAATGTTGAATGGTCCCTATCTGAACGTACTTTACAAAGAGCTTGGTCTGGTGTATCTGGCAGACTTCCACGAGACATTCTCTCGTGGATTCAAGTGCATTGTTTCGTCAGTTCGGGCATCTATGATGTATGATTCAACGTCACCTCCCCTATCTGAAGAAACTCATAGGGTAACAAGCATATTCGCTCAGAGACTAAAGGAAGTGTGTTCCAACCTTAGCAAAGAAGATTTTCAGAAAGAAATTATTGTATTTAGTCAGTGTCCACGGGGGTAAATTCAACAGCAAAGACTGGCCTAAATTAGTGAACTTGTGGTGATTTGAAATGTACTGGCTCAAACATTTGGCATATTTGTCTATTTTTTCTTAAGTAACACTCATTACGTAATGCACACACTATGTTATGCACTCTCACCAGACTGAAAAAAAAAAGAAAAGTAAACAACACTCATTACGTAATGCACACACTACATTATGCACTCTCACCAGACTGAAAAAAAAGAAGTAAACAACACTCATTATGTAATGCACACACTACATTATGCACTCTCACCAGACTGAACATTCAAAATAATCGAAACAATTTCCATTCCCTTGTGCACACACAAACATACACTTACACCTTTTCAAACATTATAAACATCTTTCATACACGCACGCGCGCGCAACATTAAAATCTGCTAATAGCTGCTCTGCTTGCTCGCACTTACCAAAACCACCCCTGCCCTGTCTTGGTAGGGGAAAGCAATTCTCAGAACGAGTTTGAAAGTTGGTTGGTTGCAGTAGTGCTGTCAGAGGAAGACATGGCTGACATGATGTGATGGCAACAAGGCATTACGTAGTGTGATGGGATTACGTAGTGGAAATGCATGACGTTGATTGTGGTGGCATTACATAGTGTTGAGAATATCAAATTGCAACTTTCATACAGTTTTGAATGCAAGTCTGATTGATCCACACACCAGTTTTGTCAATCAGTGTGTGCACAGTGGACAAGTGTTCTTTCAGCCCAAGACAACACCACAATCAACGTCATGCATTTCCACTACGCAATCCCATCACACTACGTAATGCCTTGTTGCCATCACGTCATGTCAGCCATATCTTCCTCTGACAGCACTACTGCAACCAACCAACTTTCAAACTTGTTCCGAGAATTGTAGAAGTTTCCTCCTCATGATATACTGCATGTCTATAAAAAGATATTATTATTGGTATCAGCAGGTACTCATCCTAATAGCAATATACATGTCTCCGTACCTGGTAGCATCTACCAGGAGATGTTCTTGTCGTTGAGTTGGAGTTTCCTCTTCATGACATACTGCGTGTCTATGATAATACATTATTATTGGTATCAGCGAAAACTTATCCAAATAGCAATATACATGTCACCATACCTGGCAGTGTTGGCCAGGAGACGTTCTTGTTGTTGAGGAGTTTCCTTCTCACAATGTACTGCATGTCTGTAAAAATATATTATATTTGGTATCAGCAGGTACTTATCCTAATAGCAATATACATGTCACCACACCTGGTAGCGTCAATCAGGAGGCATTCCTGTTGTTGAGTAGGAGTTTCCTTCTCACAATATACTGCATGTCTGTAAAAAGAAATTATTATATCAGCACATACTTATAAGAATACCAATATATATGTCTACGTAGCATCAGCCTAGAGACGTCTCTGGCATTTTGCAGGACTCTCTTAATTGAGCCGGTTGCAAGACCTGGTAGCTATGACATGAAGACATAGTTGATGCTGTTAGGTGCTCTCCTATTGGATGGCCACTGACTGGCTGCTTCTCTGCCCCTCAAGTCACTGTTGGTATTCTTCCTCTGATTTCTTTTCCTTTGGTCAGCATTTTGTTTTTCTTTTGCACTTTTGCTGCTTAGAGCACCTCTCTTTCATCCCATTGTTGTTGCTGAAAGTTTTGATTTCAACATGTTTTAACAAGTTGCAGTCAAAACTTTTCATTGATCAATTTTTTTTCTATTTTTCGAAATAAATGTGGAGAAACTGGAGTGCACTGATATCAATCATGCTGGAGTGGTCAGGTATTGTTCTCCAAAGTTGAAGATCTGATAAATTCCTGAGCAGAAGTTTGATGTTTTCATTCTGGACTGGGTTTCAACCCCCTCCCCTTCCCTCTATCCTATCATTACCTGAATTGAAGTAATGCTATTCTGCCAAATAAATAAACAATTTTATTTATGGTATAGATATATTGCTGACATATTTTGGTAAATTCTATTGTGCACAAATTCAAGAAGAGATAATTATATATTTTTGAGTTGTTTTTTTTTAATTTAAAGCACACACTAACATAAACATATTAATTTTTTAAAACTATATTAACATCACAATTTTCTTCAAATTTCTTACCAATGTATGATGCAGAATCATGATATTAAGTTGTTGTAAAAGTTCAGGAAGCCAAGAGAATAAGATAAAGGGATGGGAAAGAAAGAAATGAAAAAAAAAAAGGATGCTTATTTTTCATGGAGTGGTCAATATAGCTTATTAAAAGTGTTTTACTAAACTGTTGCTGTTCATTTCTTAGGTTGTCTACAATATATGCTAATGAGAAGTACATATGTGTATATATAAGGTGTAATACTTCAATTCTAAGTTTTCAATTAATTTTATTCCTGAAGAGTCATAAATCATTAATTGATAACAATTATCATGTTTTATGTGCACTATTTCTGTACAATGTAATGCATTTTACATTTCAGATCTGGTTTACATTTTTTGTTCCTACTATTATAATTAGTCTTTTTTTTTTCAATCACATGTAATTTTTTAAAATTTTTATATTGATGTATTATGTTCATCTATTCAGTTCTAAGTAAGGTCATTTCATACTCAACTCCTGAGATAATAGCTATGACATAACACAGTGCTTTCATTCCAACTTGTTAGGTTGATGTTTCTATTCTAGACTGCATTTAATCCCATCCTCTCCCTCTCCTTTGGTCATTTGTATTTTGTAACCATCACTGTGATTATGTCACCAACACATAACAATGAATTTACTCTAGTAAACTAGGAAACATGTATTTCACTAACCAAAATACTGATAAATTCACTTTTTAAAATATCTGTCAAAATGCTCCCCCCCCCCTGAAATTTTTTTTTTTTTTTTTTTTTTTTATTATCTGGAATATTGACAATACTTAATGTACTTCTTTATATTTATAGCTAGACTTTTTAAAATCTCCTTTTCAAGTCCTTTGAAATTTTCAGTCTAGAGTGGGTTGTTGATTACATGAAAACATTTGCATTCCATACCAACACACAACCGCCTATGTGCTCCTATAACCTAGGAACATGTATGAACATGTATTTTACTTATCAATTATCTAAAATATTTACCTGTTTGAAATTGACTTCGAAATATCCTTGCCCCCTAGCAATTTGGCTGCTCTATGATGTGAACACTTGTACTCAGGACAACACCATGAAGCTGCTTGTACACAATACTCCTTAAGTTTCCTTTCTTCTTTCCTGATAATGAAACTCAAGCTATGTAGTACACCTGCAACACCTAAGCAACTGTAAAAACATTTTTCCTCTTCCCCCCCCCCCCCCCCCCCCCCTCCTTCCTTTTAAATCAGCTGCTCCCATTAATTGGCCTGAAAGGCAAATTTTATCTCTTTTGCCAGCCATGGGCAGAATACTTCTCATAGAAATAAACAAACCCTGCCATTGCTTTCACAACCTCATTGCCATTCTTTTGATATCCATTATAATTCTGTAGCTTTAAATTGAATAAATGTATAGCAGGGTTTTTTAAGCCTATGTTTTAAGTTGGATCAAAACTTATGCTCATATAATATTCTTTGTGGGTCCAACCTCCTAGGTCCAACCTCCTAGGTCCAACCTATATTTCAGAGTTATCCAAGGTTTCTTCTGATCAAAGTACCATTTTTGGTCCTTTTTTTGGACTGACATAAATACAGAAATGGGTGTGGTCCTATAATGTACTTTAAACATTCTTCATGCTATATTGATTACAAATATATATGGGTTCATGGGTCTAACTCCTTAGGTTCAAGTATTTTTCCTGAAATACAATTTTTGGCATTTTTAGCGTTACACATCTGCATGTTATTTCGAGAGTCAAGTTGTGTGTATATATATATATATATATATATATATATATATATATATATATATATATAAGTTTTAGATATGAGGCTTCAAGGGTTTTTCTGGCCAAAATACCTTTATTGCTTTTTCCTGTTACCATGGTAAACATTTTTTGGATTTTTTTAAGCCCATGATTTAAGTTGGGTCAGTGTCAACATGAAACATTGTAGAAGCCACTCAAATTTCGACCTGGTTGATCCTTTAAATAGCTTTTGGCAGCCAAAACAACTTCCTGTGATTGTGGCTGACACCAAACCATACACATTGCCACACCCAAATTCCAGCCTGATTGGTCCATAAATGTGAGTTTTTTTGGCAGGCATAATAATGTCCTATGGGTGGGTCAATGACCAGACAACACCCATTGACACACATGAATGTGTGATTGATGATACTCAACCAATTGCTTGCAAACCTCATTCCAATTTTAGTCTGGTTGGTCATTTGATTAGCTTTTAATAGCTAAAACAACTTCCAGTGGGTGTGGTTATGGAGAAACCACACCCATATGTGGTTTATAATGCTTTCCCGGGTACTTGGACACCACATGCCAATTTTTTGGCCTGATTGGCCTATGATTAACTTTTTTCCTGCCAAAATAACTTTTTGTGGGTGTGGCTATGAGAAACTACACCGATTATCATGCTCACATTAGTATTAAAATGTCTGAAAAGAGTCCCTAGATTATATAGATTCCAAATATATATGGGTTCATGGGTCTATCTCCCTAGCTAGGTTCAAGTGTTTTTACTGAAATACCATTTTTGGCATTTTTAACCTTACACAGGGAAAGGAAAAGGTATGACCGGGTGGAACCCAGCCCATGTTAATCTCTGAGTCAAGTTGTGTATACCTAGTTTTAAATCTGTAGCTCCTAGAGTTTCTCTGGACAAAATACCATATTTGGCTTTTTCTCGTTATCATGGTAACCATTTTCCGGATTTTTAACCCATGTTTTAAGTTGCATCAAAAAGTATCATTGTGCCAAGTTTCAGAGAAATCCACCCACATGTTTGGCCAGAATGATGGTACAGACAGACAGACAGACAGACAGACAGACAGACAGACAGACAGACAGACAGACAGACAGACAGACAGACAGACAGACAGACAGACAGACAGACAGACAGACAGACAGACAGACAGACAGACAGACAGACAGACAGACAGACAGACAGACAGACAGACAGACAGATCGACACACAGACATGTACACATACAGACATCTCCTTTTATATATTTAAGGATATATATACATACATATATATGTACTAGCAACATATACCCGGCGTTGCCCGGCCAATGTCAACATGAAACATTATATAAACCACTCAAATTTTGGCCTGGTTAGCCCTTTACTTAGCTTTGGGTAGCCAAAACAACTTCCAATGCGTGTGGGTAATACCAAACCACACACATTGCCACACCCACATGCAGTAAATAATGCTCACTAGATTACTTGAACTCGTTACGCCAAATTTTAGCATGGTTAGTCCATGAATGAGTATTTGGCAGGCGTAATGATATCCTATGGGTGTGTCCAGGACCAAACTACACCCAGTGATACACACATGTGATCAGTAATGCTCACCCAATTTCTAGGAAGTTGCATTCTAAATTTCATTCTGGTTGGTCGTTTTATTAGTTTGAATAGACAAAACAACTTCCAGTGGCTGTGGCTATGGCCAGACCACACCCATATTTGGTTAATGATGCTCTCCTTGGTACTTTGAGACAACATGCCAAAATTTTGCCTGATTGGTCTCTGATTAACTTTTTTAAAGCAAAAATTACTTCCTGTGGGTGTGGCTATGACTAAACTGCACCCATTAACATGCTCGTATGAGTTTAATAACGCTCACCCGGGTTCTAGGGGAATATATATATTGAATTTTGGCCTTTTTGGTCCAAGTGTTTAGCCGTGATGCCTAGACACAAACATTTACAACCAAATATATACTAAAGTGTGTTTGTAGATCTAACTCCTTTGGTCCAAGCATTATTCAGAAGTTCTTTTTACACACCACTGGGAAGAGGTGTAGCCAGGAGGGATCCCGCCCATGTTTCTCCCAAAGTCAAGTTGTGTATACATACCATATATCAAGGGGGTTTTTTGGCCAAAGTACCATTTTGGGCCTATTTTGGTCCTGACATGAAAACAGAAGTGGGTGTGATCATATAAATATACTTAAAACATTCCTCAGATTATATTGATTCTAAATTGGTCTAACTCCCTAGGCTCAAGTGTTTTTACTGAAATACTTTTTTTTTTGTTGGCATTAATAGCCTTACACAGGGAAAGGGAGAGGTGTGGCCACGTGGGACCTAGCCCATGTTATTCCCAGAGTGAAGTTGTATATACATACCAAGTTTTAGATCTGTAGCTCCAATGGTTTTTCTGGCAAAAATACCATTTTTTGGCTTTTTCTCATTACTATTGTAACCATTTTTCAGTTTACCTCATGTTTTAAGTTGGGTCAAAACCTATCATCATGCCAAATTTCAGAAAAATCCACCACAGGTTTGTCCAGAATGATGGTACAGGCAGGCAGGCAGGCAGGCAGGCAGGCAGGCAGGCAGGCAGGCAGGCAGACAGGCAGGCAGGCAGGCAGGCAGGCAGGCAGGCAGGCAGGCAGGCAGGCAGGCAGGCAGGCAGGCAGGCAGGCAGGCATCTCCTTATATATATTTATAGGATATATACGTACACACATGCTATCATCATGTGGAAATATCTGACACAAAGGGTTGAACCAGTCAGAACACCCCTTACATTTCATCATGAATTTCCCTAGACCATATGGTTCTTGCAATGGCAATAAGCTGGTATATCCTCAGTGTAGACTACACCTACACTTTGCTGATATCCTTGCATGGGGAAAGGATTCCTATGTCCTCATGAAAGCACTTTGGGACTTGCTTCTGCATATCATCATGTTTGCAGTGATGCTGCTGAGGTAAGAGACCTGCACACAGGTTCAAAGAGTTCACTCAGTGTTCCTCCAATCTTTTCTCCCAGGCAGACTTGGTGTCCTTGGATTTATGACTGCTACTCAATGAAGAACTAGCTGTAATGTCAAATCTAAAACAGAATGTGTACAGAGGAGGAGAAAACAGGTGGCAGGGGGGCTTCAGCCCCCCAAATTTATCACAGGGGAGCTGAGCCCCCCCCCCCCCTCCCCCAACTCAGAGCACCTATATATTTTTTCAAATACTTTACACTAGCACCAATGCTGTACATCACATGTATTGTTGGTGTCCAAGATCAATTATTAGGAAAATCCCTAGTTAGTTTAGAAAATAGTGTACACTTTCAGTTACAGATGCACAAATATCCATTCATTCATACATGAGAATCACGCTAATAATAAACTTATAGCTATACAGCTAGCAGAAGCAGAACAAGTTTTGGTAACTTTGCAGTTGTAACATGTTACTCATTGAAGGCAACAGTACCTTCTTGAATTTCAATCATTGCTGATGAAGAATTGGATGTAATCAACAGCAATCAACAGTGAACAGTTAAATTTGCCCATCCATTGGGTGAATTAAAATTAGAGTGTTAGATGGATTCTGTAAGTTTATTTAAGCTTCCTGACACAAGAGCAACCTCCCAGCATCATTATGTCAAGGACAGGTTTATGATGAGGCTGCAAATATGACTGAGAACAAGATCTTGTGTGGCAGCAAGATTTTGAAAAGATAATTCAGTTACAGTAGCTGTGCATTCTTGTGCACATTCACTTAATCATTGCTTTAAGATGTTGGAAGATAGCTTGCATGTATTCAAGATGCTCTTGGAATAGTTAAAAAAAAATAAGTTAGCTAATTTTTTTCCCTTCAAAATATCGAATCTTTTTTCAATCAAGTAGCAAGAGGTTGGTAGAGGTGTAACTAAACTGGAATCATTATATCCCACCAGAGTGAATCTAAAAATTGTTGCCATGGAAGATATATTTTTAGAGGCTTTGGAAGGAATCTATTCAACAAAATGATGAATAGATTTGAAAGCAGGTGGTTTATTGCAATCATTGGAGAAGTTTAGTTCCTTGTTTGAAAAGAGGTTTGTCACCTTCATTTTAGTGCAGCAGAGCAAATTTCCCTCTATCACAAAAAAATAACAAAAAATTATATGGTTTTGCAAGATGCTCTTTCTGCTGTTGATGCTTCCAAACAATTTTACAAAATAATATGGTCCGAAAAAAATTTCAACAGATTTTATGATGACTAACCACTGCAGAGGAGTACAATATTGACCTTCCAGTAGTGCCTCCGTTACCTAAGACTTCAGATCAAAAATGGGAGTTAGTCAAATTTATCTACATCTGCAAAAGCATACTTCTGGCAATTTTACTTAAAATATATCATCTACTCCATTGTGAGCTAAAAGATTGATTTAATGAGCACATTCCCTCAGTCCTTGCGATTGAAAAACCCTGATAAATGCAGCAAATGGTCATAAATGGAAGACTTGAATAAATCCTGCTATGAAGATGTTGACATGCTAGCATCAGCAAAATACCTCCAACTTTACAAAATGCAACTAGTTGTGTAACTTTGAAATTTAAAAAATGAGTTCAATGAAAAAAAATTCTGTCTAGCAATAAAAAAAAAAAATTCAAACACATGCTACCAACCATACATCAGCTCTCTTATCTATATTAATCTCAGCAGCATCAAAAATAAGTCCTCTGGGAAAAGTGTGCTAACTTCTATGCACTCTAGAAAAAAGAAGAAAAAAAAGAAAGATTTTACAGAAACAATTTCTGTAGCTTGAAGCCTTGCACCCATCACAATAGCCATACCTCTCGGTTCCTTGTCCTATGCAGTTGATAGTATTAGGTATATAGAATATCATGCAGGATTGACGATACTATTTTGATAGTGATTTAATACATGGTTATTGTTCCTCTTCCCTACATCATTGCCTTCTCGCCATGTTAGCCATGTGTACCCCACAAAACTTATATCAGTTACTATTAAATAGTTAGAAGGTTAAAATATAAATAATGACACAGTAAATGTGCAAGATGCATAGGAATGTCATGAGTGGTACAGTTATAGCTATAACAGTTATGTGACTACTCATGGGCTATTTAGGAAGTACTGGATGAACGTTTAGACCTCACCATCTGAGATGCTTGCAGAAGTTCTTGATGTCTATAAAGAGTATGTGAAACTAACATGAATGCATTAATCTTTTAGGTAATATAAACAAACATGCCTGTAACAGAGAGTTCTATCTATCATCTTGTTCCTATATAGTTTAAACATCAACCCATCATGGTATAGTGTTGTCATTACTATTGTAACTAAACTTTAATGAAGAAATGAATTACCCGCTGCTGTCCCAATTTACTTCTTGTCATATGCTGGCATTTACAATTGATAAAAACCATCTATGTTGGTCCAGTCCAACAATAATGTGGTATATCTATGCAATATATCCACTTCCCACAGCTAGAGGCCTTCCATCTATTGCAATGGCCACACCTTCCAGCTCCCTGACCTATACAGTTATGATTAGTAGTAGTTAGTATGAAAATGTTATTTATGCTTAAAATGCACTCTTGTCTTTTCCTAATTAAGAACTCTTTGAAATTGCCCACTTCGGTTTTGAATTCGGCAGCTACACAAGGGTATTTCTTAAATTGCGATGGTATTCAATATCATATCAATTTCTAGTACATCTGTATATGATGATCCTATGAGCTATATCCATTTCTTCTATGTCTCTATCCATGGGCATGGGTTAAATTTATCAGTAAATGTTATAATACACACTACCCTTATATATATAAGTACACTTGTTACCTGGCCATTCTAGATTGTCCAATAATTTATTTTCTTTGTAGAATCAGCTGCTCTGTAGTGATAACAGTATTCATAATAAGGTTATTATACCTGTAATTGTATAGTGACTTCAGAACATCCCTCCTTCTCCGAACACACTTTTTAGTTGTTCTTCAAAGCTGCAACTGTCTGTCATTATTTTGACCTGGTGCAACTAAGAAAGATTGCTAAAAATAGTCACATTGTCCTCTTCAAAGTTGGGAATATTGGAAATAAGCAGGCAGATATGTGCATCAGTGAATGTAAAGGACAGTCCTTTGGTTTTGAATTTGCGCTCTTTTGATGACAGTAAGTGTTGTAAGCAAGACACAAATTGGAGGAAAACATTGCAACACAGACAGAGCAGGTTGTAGCCCTATCTACACATTATGCACATCCACAGGGAAGAAGAGATCTACAAGTCATCAAGGGCAAAGTGCATTGTTTCAGGTGTAATAGAGTGGGACACAGCCTGATGTAGTGTCCAACTCCACAGGATACCAACTCAACTTGTGGATGCTTTGCCTATGGCCAGTTTGGATATCTAGTACAGGATTGCCAGCACCAGGAATACTACCCAGAAATGCCTGCATCGGCCAGCAAGCATCTCACCTCACACTATGCCATCTAGACATTAGCATGTTCATGTCAGCTTCCTTCCACACCTAAATGGCAATTGTGGGTAGTCAGTGGGGGTTCAAACTTAAATAATGCTTAAATAATGCTTGATTAAGGATCATCAGTTTCTCCTGTATAAGAGGCATGAACATAGGGTTCAACCTAAACCTTCTCTCCAGCAAGTGACAGCCTCTGGGGAGAAGCTAGATATACAAGATCACATACCAACTCTGGTACATTTGAATGAAGTATGGGTAGTAGTAAGACTCTGTAACTTCATAGTTGTCAAGCAAATGATACTTCTTGTTATCTTGGGAATTAGTTTCTTGCAGAAGACTTGTTTACATCAGGATTATCTAATACACTGGTTGAAAGACATCAATAGCATCTAGTAAGTTCAGTCCACCTGCAAGAAACTAATCGAATCACCAGAGTAGCCGCAAGTAATACATGATGCAGTGCTCAAGTCTAAATTGAAGATTTGCAGTATAGTGACTATTATGGATCAGGCAATGAATATCATTTGTGAGTGTGCCATTCCAAAACTTTAAGGAGTAACTTCCTTGAAGAAAGTTGTGTCAGCCATAAAGGAGTTCAAGAGATTATTACTATAACATTAGATTATTACTATGACATTACTAGACATTGAGTGGTTGATCTTGGTCCGACCTGCGATAGAGACCACCACTACAAAGGACAAATGAGTGGGTCCAAATGTATTGGATATTGGGAGGTTCCACTGTACTGTTGTAATAAAATGTACGATTTATAACAAATTGTATATATTCTTTAAAAATATTATCTTTTAATTACCTAATTGCCAATGTTTCTGAAAGAATAAACACAAGTTTAAAAGTAAGACTGAGTTCAACTTTCATCCTAGTAGAGCAATTCTTTCATATTCATTTATGATAATATGTAATGATATTTAAATAAAATATTGAAAGGAAATACTATCAGTTACTATACTAAATATGAAAGATAAAGGAGGGGGGGGTAAATGCGTACACTCGTAGGGGAAAAAAATGTATATTTCATATCTGTATGTACTGTTTTAATCTCATAATTCACCAATATATCTAAAATAATAGATAGGAACATAAAACATATTTTTAACCCTATTCTATTGTCCACTCATGAAATTAGTATGACCTGGTTTGTTAATTATATTAACCATAAACTCTGCAAACTTTGATGAAATATTGTACACGCACGCACGCACGCACGCACGCACGCACGCACGCATGCACGCACGCAAGCACGCACGCACGCACGCACGCACGCACGCACGCACGCACAATGCAGTCTTGTGTTGTACTTACCATCTTTTTCCAGGCATCTTATATTTATTACAGTGTTGTTTATTGATATTGCCACCAATCAGCCCAAAGTATATCTATCTGTGATAGATCTCTACTAGTCATAGTAATTTAGCACTTGCAATTTAGTTGTAAACTAATAAACCACCCTCTCCTATACTTATTAGGAAAGAGAACTTGTAGGATTTATTAGAATATATCCGATGGCATATTGCTTATGTTTAAAAGCTCTATAATGAATAATTATATTGTTTTCACCTTGTATATGAACACTGTCTGTCTGTCTGTCTGTCTGTCTGTCTGTCTGTCTGTCTGTCTGTCTGTCTGTCTGTCTGTCTGTCTGTCTGTCTGTCTGTCTGTCTGTCTGTCTGTCCACTCTCTAATTTCAAATATAAATACTTAAAGTAGAAAATACAGTAAATGTAATCATAATCAAATTACACATTCCTAATTGGTTATAATTGTAATGGAATTACATGGTACTGAGGTTTCATTGGTACAACTTACTCTACAAACCACATTATGTAGAGACATTCAGTTACTCTAAAATTCCACACATTAGGCCAGCAAAACTATGAAGTACATGAGGTCATGGACATGTGGGATTCCATCGTTGGACAGCTTCTCATTTTTCTTTTTTCTTTTTTTTTTGCACTCCAAATATATATATTTTTAACAAACTTTTAGAAGGTCAGAATTTACCGACAGGAGTACCAATCAATACTGCTGTAGTTTTCTTTTTTTAAACTAAGCTTGTTAACATTTTATTTGTAAAACATGACATCAAAATTCTTAGGATGAATAGTTGGATTAAAAACCAACTAACGAATGAACTTTGAATCCTGGGAGCTATCGTTCCTAGCTATTTCTTTGGTAACTCATATTACAAACTCTATTTTAGGCAATTATATAGGAAATTGAAATAAGAGTATAGGTATTGACATAATTCTTATATTAACAATACATATAATCAGAGAGTACGGTAGTAATCATAGAGTACTGTAATACACTCTAAGTAGGGATGATCCTAAAAAATGGTGGCCTTGTTAACTAATACAAAATGAAAGCTTCACTTTCTCTGCTATGGCTCAAACCTAGGCTACAAAACTCACCTGCAGTCCATATAAGCTCCAGCACAAACTACCAAGGTAGAGATGATGAGAAAAATTCCAAAGAAAAAATTAATGAACTCTGAAGAAGTGTTCCATGAAATCCTACTGCTGCAAGGGACTACTGCTTCTGGATAGCTGCTGAAGGTACAGAAATCTTACCAACAAGAAACTGCTTTGGAGAGCAACTGAAGGTACAGAAATCTGTGCACACACAAACCTCTTCCATCCAACTCCTCAATGTCCACTCACCACTATTCCTGTACACCAAAGTAAAATCCAACTCTCCACTACCCCTGCACCACATAATTAATTTCCATTCATTTGAACCATCAACACTTCTTCTTAAAATAGAAATGCTGCCAATTCAATTGAACCTTCACCAATTCATTCCAAATCAAAAGAAATGCATTGGCATTCCCATGAAAACATTTAAAAAATACCAAAAAAAGCTTATTACTAAAAGAGCGGTAGACATAGTATTAATTTTTTTTTATTTTTTAAGTCAACCAAGATACCACATGAATGAACCTACATACCCAAGAAAAATATTCAAACAATAAATTCTTGGAAAGCATGTCTCAGAGCAAACAGAACTTACTGCAGAAAGCTTACTGCAGAAAGAAAAAAAAAACCAGATTCCTAAACTCACAGCAGCTTAAATGGTTGCTTCTGCACAGACCTGCAAGATGTGCCCACCTACTACACTTGTTCTCCCATAACACATATTCTCATGAAAGACATGACGACCATACCCCAGTAAGACATCTCCAGCAGCAATACATGGCCTTCCATAATACCTACCCTCAAGTAAACATGACCTCCAGTAAGACATGTCTTTCAGTAAAACATAACATATTGTAAGATATGCCATCATGAAGACATGCACTCCACCAATACATGACCTCCCATAAGATATTTCCTACAACAAAGCATGACTTCCCTCAACACATATGCTATCATAGCATATGTCATCCTGAAAGGCATATGATCCAGAAAAACATGTCCTCCCATAAGACATGTTCTTACTTACGACAATTTTGTGACCACAGCACACCAAAGGTGGGCTTAGCAAGCAATGCGGCCAAAGGCTGCAATTGCATGCTAGTATCCTAATTGACAAATTCATATCTTTAATGCTGTACTTACTCAAATTATCATTTTTATATTAATATATAGGCTATTATTCTCCGCTCTGTCACCAATCTACTACAGTAGGCAGATGCACTGAAATCAAATGATGATATCTGCACAGATACCAGGTTGATGAGTGCCACCACTTTGGTAACTAGTCCTGCAACACTTTAGAAAAATCATTTCTTGAAGAATACTAATAGTATGATTTTTATGTTACTAAACCCTCCATATTGTGAATTTTAAGTACTTGTTATTTATTATTCCAAACTTTTGAGTGGTGAAGATAAAACGGTTACAAACTTGACTACTGTTCTTTGGATATCAGTTAAAATTTGCTCAAAGAAATATAGATAGAAAAGTACACAAAATTAAATCTGACTAGGAAAGATTTTTTTAGGTGTGTCAGTAAGACTACAGATGCAAGTACATTCCTTCCTACATCCTAAAGATTCTAACCAAAGAAGAACTTGATGAAACCAAATTTCTACTAATTTAAGCCAACATAAATGATTGAAGTTTGTGAGACATTATAAGCCTCAAGGATCCAGAATGAATTCAGTGGTGTCATTGTGATAAAATTCTAATATCAATGTGAGACACAGGTAACAATGGTAGAGCCTTTCTGTAGTATTTCACCAGAACATGCTATCTCCAATTGCTTCATTTAATGCTAAGTCTTATTCAACTGTTAAAATTTTAAACTGATGAAATGTGCTAGGTATTCCTCTGTTAAAATATACATGAAATAGTTATACATAGAATTGCATAATGTTTAAATATATAATTGAAAAATAATCATAAGTAATGTGTTATGAATCTGTACTGCCAGGAAGAACATGTGATTAGTTATTCTACTTTCCCTTATTTTACTCAGCCTGCAAAAGTTGTGTTGAAACCAAGGAAACCAATCTCCCTGAATTTAGAATGTGGTAAAAATATGGGTGAAAATATTAGGATCCAATTAAGGTTCATGTATCATATTTCAAAGTTTACTACAGGAATTGAGACAGTTTTTAAAAATACTTATTGTAATTACAGAAGCATCAGGCTTCAGGAAGTGTGTGTTCAACTTGTTCTTTGAAATATTAGCCATGTATATACACAGGATAAAGTGTCACATCGCTATTAAGATTCATATGAATATTATCTGTTATAGTAGAATGGGGAAAATGAAGACCTCAGTATATATGTACTTAATCATTATTAATAAATAGATTCTTAATGATTTGGTATCATGCTGCAGAGCTGCATAAATCTACTAAATGTTCAAAAATTTAGTTAATTGTTCAATTTTTCCCCATCAGTCATGAAATAATGGGCATATTTGGATAATTGGCATATCTGGATAATGGGAATATGTATTCAGTTAATTAACACACAGGAAATTAAGATAGAATAAAATGTTTACAACATCGACCACAATAAATCTTTTACAATATGGGAGATTCCCCTCTTTCCTCATTAGTTGATATACTGAAGTGCAGCAAAGTCATAGCCAAAATAATTTATATCACAAAATAATAAAATAAAGATGCATAGTGTTCTAAATATTCATTAAAAAAAAAAGTTGGTCTCCAATATACCTCCAATCAGTAGCATCTTCAATTGCTGAAAATTTAATTATGTTTTTTTCTCTATCTAGATACCACAGTATAGTGAATGTCTAACAGTATATTATAGGTTGGTCATTTAACAGTATATTATAGTTGGTCATTTTTAGATCAAAATCATATCCTAGTGGGAAAATATTGTTACCTAGTCATATTTGGTATCATTAGAAGCGTCTTTCTATGCTCTTCAACGTGGTGAAATGTCCTTTGATTCAGCTTGAGAAAAATAGTTACAGCCGATTTACTGAGACCATTCCAAACACATTTTTTGGGCATACTGGGTCCAATTACAAATAAAAGTATGTCTGCATTACATATCAAAGTTATTTTTTTTTCAATGGTAACCTTTAATATATTTAGCAGTGGAATATTGTTTCTGTTACACAGATATTAATTACATTCAAATCTTCTTAGATTGGGATTAATTATGCAAACTACAATGATAAAAACAGGAATTGTAAACCTAAAAGCAGTTATATAAAACACCATATTCCCTTTTACTAATCTCTCTTAGATGGGTAACAGTTACAAGGTGGAAAATCTGAATCTGATATCTAACAACTATTACAATATATCACCAATTTTCTGTGAAGGGCATCACACCATGCATTACAGTGATTGATACTTTATAATTTCATATACTGACTTTGTTATTAAACAGGTGATGATAAGGCTGATGAATGGTAGAGGAGGATTAACAAGGGGACATCAAATCACAGAGTCTGTGCAATCACTCTGGATCTGCAGCTTACACAAAAGTGCTGAGGTACATAAAGCCATTATGAGTTTGACAAGGTTGGCTCAAAGAACCAATGAGCAGCATATTGAATTTGGTGGCCCAACCAAAGCTATATATTCCAATAAACAGCACAGCATCCATCCGTGCATCCGACAGTCTGTCCATCCCTCTGTCTTTTTATCTGTCTATCTGTCTGTACTATCATTCTGGCCAAATCTGTGGATGTATTTCCCTGAAACTTGGCATGATCATAGGTTTTGACCCAACTTAAAAGATGGGCTAAAAAAAATCCAAAAAATGGTTACCACATTAAAAAAACCAGCCAAAAATCGTACTTGTCCAGACACACACTTGGAGCTACAGACCTATAACTTGGCTTGCATACACAAAAGAACTCTGGGACTAACATAGGCTGGGTCACGCCAGGCCACACTTCTTACTGTCATTGTGCAAGGCTAAAAATGCCAAAAACGCTACTTCAGAAATAACCCTTGGAACTATGGAGTCAGACCTACAAACCCTATATATTTGGAATCAGTGTAATCTGGAGAGTGTATAAGTACAGCCACACTCATCTCTGTGTTCATGACTGACCAAAAAGGCTAAAAATTACTATATAAAGCTAAAAAGTGCCAAGAACAGAACTCCCGAATAACAATTGACCTAGGCAGTCAGACCCACGAATCCATCAGTGTGTGTGTGTGTGTGTGTGTGTGTGTGTGTGTGTGTGTGTGTGTGTGTGTGTGTGTGTGTGTGTGTGTGTGTGTGTGTGTGTGTGTGTGTGTGTGTGTGTGTGTGTGTGTGTGTGTGTGTGTGTGTGTGTGTGTGTGTGTGTGTGTGTGTGTGTGTGTGTGTGTGCGCGCGCGCGTATGTATGTTTTGACTAAAATGCCAAATTTGGCATGTGGTCACCACGAATTCAGGTGAATATTACTAAACACATATGGATGTAGTAATGGGTGTCGTTTTTTCAAGCCTTATCCACATGGATTTTTTTCCTGCCTAAAGTTGATCAAAAGACATATCAGGCCAAAATTTGGTATGCTATTTCCAAGTACCTGCGTAAGCATTATCATCCATATATGGGTGTGGTTTGAATTGAGCAACATTCACATGAAGTTATTTTGTCTACCAAAAGTAATTAAAGAATCAAATATACTGAAATTGGCATGCAGTTTCCAAGTAACCAGGTGAGTGTTATTAACCACATGTACCTGTGGCAATGGGTATAGTTTGGCCATAACTGCACCCACAGGAAAGTGGACTGCCAAAAGCTAATTAAGGACCAAGTCACCAGATGAGCATGATTGACCTCATGTGGGTGTGTCGATGGATGTATTTTGGTTAGTTTACACCCATAAGACATCGTTATGCCTGCAAAAATCTAATTAATGGACCAATCAGTCTGAAAATTGGCATATGGACTCCAATTAACAGAACGAGGATTTTAAACCACATGTGGATGTAGGGGTGGGTGTAGGGGTGGGTATGTTTTTTGATGCACACATCAAGGAAAACATTTAGGCTATCAAAAGCATTTTGAAGGACCAACCAGGCAGAAATTTGACTTGTCGTCTCCAAGTTATTGGTTGAGAATTATTAACAACTTGTGGATGTGTCAACTGGTGTGGTTTGGTCTTAGCCACACCTCAGGAAGTTGTTTTGAAAACCATAAACTAATTTAATGACTAAAGAGTTCTAAATTGGAGTGAATTTTATAACATTTCGTGTTGATACTGGCCGTGCAATGCTGAGTATATACTACTAGTGTATAAAGGAAGTAGATATACATACTAGTGGGTATCGGGTACAAAAAATTATTATTATTTTTTTAATAAAATCTGGTATGTGAATGTATTTGAAGGTATCAACATTATCTCTTTTCTTTCCTATCCTAACTCACATAGTATAAATTTAATATCATATTACCGATGTTTTAAAGACAAAAACCTAATGAAGGTATAATTTAATCTTTCTTTGCACTGTAACTCTATGTTTGATATCAATTTTGACAAGAACATATTATTTCATGTAAATTGAATAAGTGATAATTGTGTATAAACATTGCCAATAAAATAAGAACTTATATTTTATATATCATAACAATTGGAAATGCTGTAGAGTACAAGTTTTTGGAAGTTCAAGCTCATATTGAGTGCTTGTACCCAACAATAATTGAAGATTGGTCTTCACAATTGCACCAGTGAGACTCTTCTGGATCTGCTTGACAAATGGTTCTCACAAATTTGGAGGATTTCACTTTAAGTGGCAAGCATTTATCTTTTACAGAATTTGATTCATCAAGTTTGGCTTCAATGAGAAAGCTTGGGAAGTAGAGTGGGTTGTACTTGCATGTATAGTTCCACTGACATAAATTTGACTGATTTTTACTCAAATTAATTTGCCTGAGTAAGTTTCTGCATCTAGATTTCCACAACTTGGACGTGATCTCTGATTGCACATCAGTGTCAATTGGTGTTGCTCTTGGTGCATCCTCTCCTCTCAGAAGGCCAGAATAGAAGAGATCAAACACACTGAAAACATGATATGGAGTATCTAAATAAATGTCATATCCAATGCCCTTTGTATATCCAATGAGAGCTTCTTTCAAAGAAGCGCAAGATATATTGCTTGATTGCTGGCACTCATTAATTCTGGATGTGGGACAACTATTATCAATTACTTTTTGTGAATTGATGTCCCTCTTGTGGATAGGTAACTGAGCAGACAAATGTATCAACATGGTGAGCAAGAAAATATTTAGGCCAAGTGCTGTATTGGACATATTGAGTAGTTTGAGTAGTTTTCTTGAAGGAGATGGAAGTGGCTAAAATGTGATTCAACTGAGCTTGCTTGAAAATATGATGTCCAGGATTATCATTTCCTTCCAATATATACTCAAATAGTGTCTCAATCACCAGGAGAATCACGTGTCGGTTTCCCCATTTGACACCCGATGATCAGGGGAATATTGACCCAACTCAATTTTATGGAGTTAGCTGCAATTCCGAGAAAATATTATTTAACTCCACGTAGGTGTTGTGTTCTCATGTTTCAGTCCCTCGTCGAAAATGGATACTTTTCAAATGTTATTAATCTACCATTGACAGAAGAGCCTTATGCTAAATGTGTGCTATTCCAACCCAGACTACAGTTGTTCTAGGCTGGGTGAGTACTAAATATCTATAGGGAACCAAGGTTCAGCTATATCTGCTAGTAAGTTACCTTAAAGTAGGACATTGCCATATTATTAGTTTGAAATTAGCTTCTTTAGCTGGCACATGCTCATGCTGTAGTGTAAGAGAGCTTCTTCCCTTCAATCCAAATGATTTCTTGAATAAGACCAGTTAAAACATCTAGCTATTATCAATTTGTTTTCACACTGAGAGCAGGCAGCTGAGTTATACCTGGTTGAATACTACTGGGGTTGCACAGTTTTATAAAGCTAGTAGGCTATTATAAAAATAAATAAATAAATAAAAATTAAAAAAATTAAAAAAATAAATAAAAAAAATTAAAAAAATTAAAAAAAATTTAACAAACCTAACAATTAAAAAAAAAGAAAAAAAAAAAAAAAAAAAAAAAAAAAAAAAAAAAAAAAAGGAGTACTTAGCTACTCAATGATTCTACACTGAGCTGAATATATTTCAATGCAGCTTTAATACTTGGAAATGTGGCCCTAATCTAGGTTTCATTTATCTCTGGTAAGGTATTATATTGTAACTATGCTATAATTCACAATATGTTTGTCTGTCTGTCTGTATGTGCAGGCTCAAACTCCTTCAAAACCATGGGAAGTATCTTCAAGAAACTTTCAGGGATTGATTAGGCCACATTAGTGTACGTCCTCACAAAGATTTAGTTTGATGGGTTGGTAATTGGTGTGGTTTTGTCAATGGATTCGATTCGGTGAAATAATAACATAAATTCCCCATGAATAACCTAATCCATGATCAAGTTCAATGCAATGTGGCTGTGGTTTCCACATGACTGGATGAGTGCTATTATCCTACTGTGTGTGTCTATGGATGTGGCTTCTTTATTGCTCCTGGAAGTTGTTCTCACTACTGGAAATGAATTTACTTCCTCTTAAGTGTTCTTTAATTGTATTGTGTTTGTTTGATTAACTGCAGGATGATACTAATTATGTTGTCTGCTAACTATAAAAAGTTCCTTACTATGGATTTTAGCCTTGGTTGTTCATAATCAACAATGCAAAACTGTGTTTGCTTCACACAATCCTGTTGGCTACTAGGTCTGAGTGTAAGTACTGTTTACTATTGCAGTGGTTGATAGAAATGTTAACCAGTGGACATAGTGGTTTTGAAAAGCTTATAGATAAAATAATGCAAATAGGATTTGTCTCATTATACCAGATACATGCACGGATGCTACAACCTCTATGAGCTAAAAAAGTGTTGATACAAGCAATACAAGAGCTTGCTTGTGATACTTCGCAGAGACATTTAATCTTCCACCAATTTTTGTCAGAAATACTGGAGACAACTAAGCAGATACATGCATCAGTGAATGTAAAGGACTTTCCTATGGTTGTGGAAAGTATGCTCATTTAGGTGATGGAAAGTATTGTAAGCAAGACACAAACTGGAGGAAAACATTGCAACAGAGACAGAGCAGGTTGTAGCCCTATCTACACATTATGCACATCCACAGGGAAGAAGAGGTTTACAAGTCAGCAAGGGAAAAGTGCATTGTTTCAGGTGAAATAGAGTGGGACACAGCCTGATGAAGTGTCAAAGTCAGCAGGATACCAAGGAATTTGTAGATGCATTGCCTATGGCCAGATTGGATATCTAGTAAGGGATTGCAGACTCCAGGAATACTACCCATAAATGCCTGCATGGGCCAGCCAGCATCTCACCTCACACTATGCTATCAAGACATTAGAATATTCATACTGTCTTCCTTCTGAACCAGGATGGCAGTTTTTGTGGGTAGTTTGGAGGGAGTGTGAACTAAAATAATGATTAATTAAGGATTATCAGTTTCTCTCGTATTAGAGGCATTCGTACCTCAGGATGGACACATGGTTCGAGCTAAACCTTTGCAGCAGGTGACAACTTCTGAGGAGAAGCTAGATATATGAGATCACATACCTACTCTGGTGCAACTGAATGAATTATGAGGTAGTCATAACTTCATAGTTGTCAAGCAAATGATACTTCCTGTTATCATGGGAATTAGTTTCTTGCAAAAGAATTGTTTTAAGCAGGATTTATCCAATACACCAGTTGAAGGACATCAATAGCCTCTAGTAAGTTCAGTCCACATGCAAGAAACTAATTGAAAGCAAATTTTTAGAAGGTAAGAATTTACCAACAGGAGTACAGATCAATACTTTTGTAGTAGTAGTTTCTTTTTTTAACTTAACTAGTTAACATTCCCTTGTAAAACATGGCATCTGAATTCTTAGGATGAATACTTGGATTCAAAACCAACTGATGAATAAAGTTTGAATCCTGGGAGCTATTATTCCTGGCCATTTCATCAGTATCTCATATCACAAGCTTTATTTTAAGACATTATATAGAAAACTTAAATACAAATATAGGTATTTATATAATTTTTACATCAATAATATATAATGTATGATATAGTGTGTGTGTGTGTGTGCTCATGATTATGTAACATATTCTTAACAACGATAATTCACATTATCACTGTAAATTCCTCTTTTTATAAGTAGTGCTTCACTGCATATTGGTGATTACATCACAGTAAAGTATTTTGACAGCTATTTTTGATTTGCTTTTGTGTGCATTTTTAATGTTATTTATAGATGAATTTATAATGAATTGTTAAGAAAAAGATTCTCTTGCAATTTGTGGTGGGTTAGACCATAAAATCTCTTGGATTGACTAGACTAAAAGAAGAAGAGAAACAGTAGCTATATTTCTAGATGAAAACAATTATTTTTCCTCTTTTTTTTTCTTTTTTTTTTGGAATTGACCACATTAACAAAATATGTGTGTAGTCTACTTGTCCTGATTTGTATATTTGCTTTCCCCAAGTGAGATCAGCTGCAATTTATGGATAGTGATATTCAAGCCATACTAACTCTAAATTGAACAATGTAAAGGGAAATGAAACCTCAGTAGTTGAGTTTAAAATAGTCTGCTGTCTAAGAGATTTTAACATGCATCATTGGCAGAAATCACCAAATTTGGCATATATGTCCTTCTGCATGTAATAATCAAATCCTGATGTAGGACACCTCTTTTGGGATTGGCTAACACCCCTAATCAACATAATTTCAGAATGGCTGGCACTGATATAGGTAAAACCCAATCAAACATACCTCAGTTAATTGGATAGGTTTTTATCAGCATCATATTCAAGCCATACCAACTCATATTCTTAAATAAATATATTAGTGCTAAAGGCATACTTCTTTTTTTTTTCTGTCATGTGCTATTCCATTCAACTCCATAAGTTTTATAGAGAACTAGAAAGGAATTATCACTTTACTTGGCCAAATATGCTGGCATTGATAAGAATTTTTGACCCAATAACTTGTAAGTGATGGAAGAAAAATGAAGGGGCACATAATTCCCCATTTAAAAGAGGATATTAAAAGAAATATACTAATATTTGTAACTAATTGACCCAGTCATATCTTCAATGCTGTACTTGTCAAATTATCACTTTCATATTAATTTATTATTTCCAACGTTTGAGTGGTGAAAATAAAAGAGTTACACCTTGACTACTGTTCTTTAGATATCAGTTATCATCCTCTCGAGGAAATATTGATACAAAGATACACAAAATTAAATCTGACCAGGAAAGATTTTTTAGGTGTGTCAGTAAGACTATACGAATAAGTGCAATCCTTTCTACATTCTAATGTTTCTATCCAAAGAAAAAGTTGATGAAACAAAATTTATACTAATTTAAGCCAATTCAAGTTTGTAAGACCTTTAATCCTCTAGGATCCAAAATTAATTCACTGGTGTCATTGTGATGAAATTCTAATATCAATGTGAGACACAGGTAACATGAATTGAGCTTTAAGACTCAGTAGTATTTCACCAGGACATGCTATCTCCAGTTGCTTCAGTTAATGCTAAGTCTTATTCAGCTATTAAAATTTAGAACTTATGAAATGAGCTAGGTATTCCTGTGTTAAGCAATACATGTGATAGTTTTACATAAAAATAATATTAAAGTTTAACTATATAATTTAAAAATAAGCATAAATAATATTTCATGAATCTGCACCACCATGGACACATGTGTTTAGTTATTCTACTCAGCTTTATAGAGCTCAACCTGCAAAAGTTGTGTTGAAACCAAGAAACCAATATCGCTAAATTTGGAATGTGGTAAAAATATGGATGAAAAGACTAGGATCAAATTAAGTTTACATATATCATATTTCAAAGTTTACTACAGGAATCGAGACACTTTTTTAATTGATTCTAATCACAGAAACATTTTTTGCTTCAGGAAGGAGATATGAGTTTCTCTTTTTTCTTTGAAATGCTAGACATATAGATAGATAGATAGATAGATAGATAGATAGATAGATAGATAGATAGATAGATAGATAGATAGATAGATAGATAGATAGATAGATAGATGTATATATACACACAGGATAAATACCACATCATTATTAACATGAATATTCTCTATTAAAGTAGATTGGGGAAAATAGAGAAGTCTACACATCTCAGCATACATATACTTATTCTTTATTAGAAATAGACATCTGAATAATTTAGTATCAAGCTGCAGAGCAGCATAAATCTACTAAAAGTGCAAAATGTATTTAATTGTTCAATCTTTCCCCAGTAGTCATCAAAAATATGCATATTTAGATAATGGGAATATGGATACAGTTAATGAACAGACTGGAGGTCAAGATAGAGTAAAATATTTACAACATTGACAACAGTAATTTTTTTTGAAATTTTTATGGGAGATTCCACTTTTCCTAATTAGTTGATATACTAAAGTGCAGTCATCAAGCTGTAATAATTCAAATCGCATGCGATTTGACTATCAACTTGCAAAAATCCCACCAAAAAATGCATTTAGAATCCACAGCATCACAGCTCAAATCGACAATTTTGGGGTAAACTCTCTTTTTTTTCAAATTTATTTCAATTAAAATTACTTACTGAAGTTAAGCACTGTTAGGCCTGCTCAGTACTTGGATGGGTGACCACCTAGGAACAGCACATCCTGTAGGTGGTTTCTCTCTTTTTTTGTGCTTATCCCCCCCCCCCTCGGCTCTCTCTCTTCTTACTTTACTGCAAAGGGTTTGATTTGAAGAGCTAAATTTGTAATTTCTGAACTCCTCACAACTTTATGCCTACTCTTGATTTATAGCACAAAATAATGAAATGAAGATGTATGTGGATCTGAATAATCATAAACTAATAGTTGGTCATCAATATTCATCCTCTCAGTAGAGTCTTCAATTACTGAAAGTTTCACCATGTTTCTTCTCTATCTAGGCACTAGTGTAGTTTATATTCAATATTGCATTATACGCTGGTTGTTTTAAATCATGACCTACCCGTAAAATAATATTACCTACCCGTAAAATATTATTACCTTGTATTTGGTATTATTAGAAGATTCATTTATGATCTTCGACATTGTGAAATTCCATCTTTGATCCAGTTTGAGAAGAAAAAAATAGTTACAGCCAATTTACTGATACCACTCCAAACACATATTTTGGGCATACTGGGTCCATTGCATTGCATGTCAAAATTTGTTTTTTTTTCTTCTTATGTTAACATTTTTCTACATTATTGAGCAGTGAAACATTGTTTCTGTTACGCAGATATTAATTACATTTAAATCTTCGATTAGATTAATTATCATAACTATAACAATGAAAACAGCTTTAACAAGCCAAAAAGCAGTTACATAAAATGCCATATTCCCTTTTACTAATCTCTCCTACGTGGGTAACAGTTGCAATGTGAAGTCTGAATCTGCATTCTGTGTGTGTGTGTGTGTGTGTGTGTGTGTGTGTGTGTGTGCGTGCGTGTGTGTGTGTGTGCGTGTGTGTGTGTGTGTGTGTGTGTGTGTGTGTGTGCGCGCGCACGCGCGTGTGTGTGTGAGTGAGTGTGTGCATACATAGTGTGTGCATGGTGCGTGTGTGCATGCATGTGCATGCACACACATTCATGCCCACATGCATGTATGTATTTGTGTATATATGTTTGGACCAAAAAGCCCAAAGTTTGGCAAATGGTCTCCATTAATTCAGGTGAATGTTATTAAACACATATGGGTGTGGTAATGGGTGCCATTTTGTCAAGCCTCACAGATATGAATTCGTTTTTTTCTGCCAAAAGTGATCAAGAGACACATCAGGCCAAAATTTGATATGTTGTTTCCAAGTTCCGAACTAAGCATTTTATCCACATATGGGTGTGTTTTAACTAGAGCCACACCCAAAGGAAGTTGTTTTGTCTCCTAAAAGCTAATTAAAGAATCAACTAGACAGGAATTGCCATGTGGTTTCCGAGTAACTAGGTGAATATTATTAACCACATGTGCCTGTGGGAATGGGTGTAGTTTGGCCATAACTGCACTCACAGGAAGGCGTTTGGACTGCCAAAAGCTAATTAAAGACCAAGTAACTCAATGAGCATCATTAACCTTATGTGGGTGCGTTGATGGATGTATTTTGTTTAGTCCACACCCATAAGATGTCATTATGCCTGCCAAAAGCTAATTTATGGACCAGTGAGTCTGAAAATTGGCATAAGGATTCCAAGTAACAGGGTGAGCATTGTTAACCACATGTGAGTGTAGAGTGGGTGTGTTCTTTGTAACCAAGGACCAACCAGGCTAAAATTTGACATGTCTTCTCCAAGCTATTGGTTGAGAATTATTAACCATGTATGGGTGTGTCAATGGGTGTAGTGTGGTCTTTGCCACACCTCAACTAGTTGTTTTGGAAACCAAAAGCTAATTAATGGACTAAACAATCCAAAATTGGAGTAAATTCTATAATTTTTTATGTTGATATTGGCCGGACAATGCTAAGTATATGCTACTAGTTTATGAATAACGTAGATATTTATACTAGTGTATAGAGTGTTTTAATAAAAAGAAAAGTAAAGCAACGGTTTAAACAAAACAAAAAATATATATCTATATTTACTTGATTTAGTCACTACTTGAATGAAATCTTTAAATATGACAATATGCAGCCTTGAAATGGTGTGCGAAATGTAAATATTTATTGCTAAATGAACTTTAGCCAACATGTACCATAATTATAAGGACCACCATCACTCATACCAATTGCTTCACCTGTGATGAGACAGAGTTAGCCTGTCCTCAAGGGGAGCAAAACCATTATTATTATTCTTCTTAAATCTGGTATGTAAGTGCATTTTAAGGTACAAACATTATCTCTATTCTTTTCTTTCCAAACTCACATATTATAAATTTAATTTCATATAACTAATGTTTTTAAAATGAAAACCTAACGAAGGTATAATTTTATCTTTCTTTGCATGGTAAACTATGTCTGATATCAATTTTGACAACAAAATATTACTTCCTGTAAATTGAATAAGTGATAATTGTATATAAACATTGCCAATAAATAAGAACTTTAATTTTATATACCACAACAGTTGGAAATGCGGTGGAGTATAAAGTTTTAGAAGTTCAAACTCATGTTGAATGCTTGTACCCTACAGTAATTGTAAATTGGTTTTCACAATTACACCAGTGAGACTCTTCTGGATCTACTTGACAAACAGTTCTCACAAACTTAGAGTATTTTACTTTAAGTGGCAAGCATTTATCTTTTACAGAATTTGATTTATCAAGTTTGGCTTTGATGAGAAAGCTGGGCAAAGTGCATTGTTTCAAGTGTAATAGAGTGGGGCACACCCTGATGGAGTGCCCATGTCAGCAGGATACCAACACAACTTGTAGGTGCTTAGCATATGGCCAGGTTGGATATCTAACATGAATTGCGAGCGCCAATCAGCTACCCAGAAATGCCTGCATGGGCCTCAAGCACCTAACCTAAAAGAAGATCATCAAGACATTAGCATGTTCATACCAGCTTCCTTCCACACCAGGATGAAAGTTATCGTTATTAGTTTTGGGGGAGTGTGAAATTAAATATGGTTGATTCAGGATCATCAGTTTCTCCTGTATAAGAAGTATTTGTACATCAGGATATTCACAAGGTTAAACCTAAACCTTCTTTGCAGCAGGTGACAGCTTCTGGGGAGAAGCTAGATATACGACATCAAATACCTACACTAATACAATTGAATGAAATACAATGAAGTCGTAACTTCATTGTCATCACATAATTGGTAGTTCATGTTATCTTGGGAATTAATCTCTTGCATAAGACTTATTTATAGCAGGATTTCTCCAATACACCAGTTGAAGGACATCGGAAGCATCAAGTCAGTTCAGTCCAGATGCAAGAAACTAATTGAGTCACCAGAGTAGCTGCAAGTAATGCACGATGCAGTGCTCAAGTCTAAATTGAAAATTTGCAGCATAATAGCTAGTATGGATCAGGTAAAGAACATAATTTATGTGTGTACCATTCCAAAATTATAAGGAAGAACTGCCTGGAATAGACTTTTGTCAGTTGTACGGAAGTTCAAAAGATTATTACTATGACATTAATAGACATTTGGTAGTTGATCTTGGTATGACCTGCGATAGAGTACAATCTCTACAAAGGGCAAATGAGTGGGTCCCAATGTGTCTGTTATCTGGAGGTTCCACTGTACTGCTGTATTAAAATGTAGGTTTCTGAACGAATCATATATTTTCTTAACAATATTATTATTTAATTACTTAATTGCCAGTGTTCCTGAAAGCAGTGACACAAATTTAAAAGTAAAACTGTGCTCAATTCCTATCCTAGTAGAGCAATTATTTTGTATGAATTTATGATATTGCTCTATGACATTATATGAAATATTATAAGGTAATACTATAAGTTACTAGACTAAATATGAAAGAGAAAGGGGGGAAATGTGTATATTCTTAGGAAAATGTATATTTCATATCTGTATGTACCGTTTTGATTCTATAATTCACAAATATTCTTAAAATATTTGATCGGTGCATTATGCATATTTTTAACCCTATTTTTTGGTACACTTATGAAATCAGTAGGACTTGGTTTGTATTATACAACCCATAAACTCTCTTCCAACTTTGATTAACTATTGCTAGTATAATTTACTTTAAAGTTAATCTATACACACACACACAATACCAACTACTAGACAGTAATTTAGCACTTGTTATTTAGTTTTATAGTAGTTAACTACCCTATCCTATACTAAATAGGAAGGGGAGCTTGTAGGATATATTAGAATATATCCTATGACATATAGTTTGCTTAAAGGCTGTGCAGTGAATACTGGTATTGTTTTCACCTTGTATGTGAACACTGTCTCCCTATGTGTATGTCTCTCTACTCTCCGATTTCATATATATTTATTTAATTAGTAGAAATAGCAGTAACTATAATTATAATTAATTACACATTCTAATTAGTTATAATTGTAATTGAATTACATTGTACTAATAGTTTAATTGGTACAACTTACTCTACAAACCACATTATGTAGAAACATTTAGTTGCTCTAAAATTCCATAAATTAGGCCAGCAAAACTGTGAAGTACATGCGGTCATGAACCTTGAACAACTGCAAAATTATGAAAGACGGTTAATCTGTAGGATTCCATCCTTAGACAACTTCTCATTTTTCTTTTTCTTTTTCAAGCTAAATACTTTTTGAAATGTACTTTGAGAATTTACCATCAGATGCATCAATCAATACCTGATATTTTTAGTTCTCTTTTTTAAACTAAGCTAGTTACCATTCCCTTGTAAAACATGGCATCAGAATTCTTAAGATGAATACTTGGATTCAAAAGCAACTACAGTATATAGTTTGAAACCTGGGAGCTATTGTTCCTGGCTATTTCTTTGGTAACTCACATCACAAGCTCTATTTTAGAAAATTATATAGAAAACTGAAATATGAATATAGGTATTAATCATTTTAACATTGACAATAAATATAATGTATGATATAGTGTGTGTATGCTCGTTCTCATGTAAAGTATTTATACAACTGATAATTCACATTAATACTCATGGCCTTATTTTAATAAAGTGGTGCTTCACTGTATATTGGCAATATCATCACTGTAAAGTATTTTGATAGCAACTATTGATTTGCATTCATATGCATTTTTTTATGTTTGTTTGTTTTGTTGTTTTTTTTAATCAATTTGTAATGAATTATGAAGAAAAAAATTCTCTTACAATTTGTGGTGGGTTAGACCCTAAAATCTCTTAGATTGACTAGACTGAAGAAAAAAGAGAAAGAGCAGCTATGTTTCTGAATGGAAACGATTCTTTTTCCTTTTTGGAACTGACCACATTTGCAAACTATGTGTGTAGTCTACTTGTCCTGAGGAATATGTTTGATCTTGGAGCAAACTTATTGAATCCATACTAAATCATTCTCTTAAATAAATATATTGGTGCTAAAGGAACTGAATTTTTATTGTCATATTGCCATTCCATTCAACTCTAGAATTTTTATTGAGGAAATAGAAAGGAGCTATTACTCTATTTGGCCAAATGTGATGGCATTAACATTAATTTTTGATTCAATAACTTATTAAATGATGGAAGAAAAATAAGGGGCACAATCGGTTCTCATTTAAAACAGGGTACTAAAATAAATATACTAATATTTATTCCTATTTGATAGATTCATATCTTTTATGCTATACTTACAAAAGCTATCACTTTTATATTGATCTATAGGTTATTATTCTCTGCTCTGTCACCAATCTACTTTGGTAGGCAGATCCACTGAAATTAAATTAATGTTCCTGTGCAGCAACCATGTTAGTGAGTGCTAGCAATTTGGTAACTTCTCCTACACTACTAATCTTTTTTTCTTTTTTTTTGAAAAACACTAATAGTATAACATTTATGTTACTAAACCCTCCATGTTGTGAATTCTATCTACTTGATAATGTATTATTTCAAACTTTTGAGAGGTGAAGATAAAATGGTTACAAATTTGACTAGTGTTCTTTAGATTTCGGTTGTCACCTACTCAAGGAAATATATATACAAAGATACAAAATATTAAATCTGATTACGAAAGATTTATTTTAGGTGTATCAGTAAGACTATATATGTAAGTACAATCCTTTCTACATCCTAAAGAGTTTAATCAATGAAAACTTGATAGAACTAAATTTCTGCTAATTTAAGCCAACTCAAGTGAATAAAGTATATGAAACCTTATAAGCCTCAATGATCCAGAAACAATTCACTGTTGCCATTGTGATAGAATTCTGATATCAATGTGAGACACAGCTACCAAAATACAGCTTAAGGCCTCTGTAGTATTTCAAAGAACATGCTATCTCCAATTGCTTCAGTTATTCAACTATTAATATTTTGAACTTATGAAATGGGCTAGGTATTCCTCTGTTAAGCTATACATGAAATAGTATTACATAAAATTATATTTAGGTTTAAATAATCAATTTGAAGATAAGTAAAAAAAAATTAATGTTTCATGAACTGCACTGCCAGGAAGATCATGTAAAAGTTGTTTTGAAACCAAGAAAACCTATCTCACTGGATTGGGAATGTGGTAAATATATGGGTGAAAAGATTAGGATCAAATTAAGATTACTGTATCATATTTCAATATTACTACAGAAATTGAGACATTTTTTTAAAACTTTATGCTAATCACAGAAACATTTAGGCTTCTGGAAGGAAGTGTCTATTCTGCTTGTTCTTTGAAAAGATAGCCGTACATATACACAGGATGAAGTATCACACCACTATTAAGATTCATATGAATATTGTCTATAAAGCATAATGGGGAAAATAAAGAGGTCTACATGTCTCAGTATACATGTACTATTCTTTATTTAGGAGTAGACATTAAAATAATTTAGTATCAAGCTGCAAGCAGCATTAAGTATTGAAAGTGCAAAATGTATTTAATTGTTCGATCTTTCCCCATTAGTCATCAAAAAAGTGCATATCTGAATAATGGGAATGTGGATACAGTTAATGAACAGATTGGGAGTTAAGCTGGAGTAAAATGTTTACAATATTGACCACAGCCTCTTTTTTTTAATATGGGACATACCTCTTTTTCCTTATTAGTTGATATACTGAAGTGCGGTTGGTTGAGTCAAAGCCAAAATAATTTATATCAAAAAAATAATAGAATATAGATGTGTGGGGGTCTGAATATCCATCTACAAATAGTTGGTCTTCAATATGCCTCCAATCAGTAGCATCTTCAATTCCTGATTAGTTTGATCATGTTTACTTCTTGACATAGGCACCACAGTGTAGTGAATGTTCAATATTGCATCATAGGCTGGTAATTTTAGATCAAAATCATGACCTACTGGGATGATCTTTTTACCAAGTTGTATTTGGTATCATTGGAAGCATATTTTTTATGTTCTGCAATATAGTTAAATGTTGTTTTTGATCCAGCTTTTTAAAAAAATAGTTACAGCTGATTTACTCAGACCACTCCAAAACACATTTTTTGTGCATACAAATTTAATGTATGTGTGCTTTACATGTCAAAGTTATATTTCCTATGCTAACCTTTCTCTTCAATATTTAGCAGTGGAACATTGTTTCTGTTACACATATATTATATATTAATTACCTTTAACTCTTCTTTGATTGGGATTAATCATCCCAATCAAAGAAGAGTTAAAGAATCAGCTGGTATAATATGAATCAGAGTAATATCAAGACTCTCTTCACTACATTGGTAGTCTAGAGCAAGCTTTCCCTGATTTAGTTAACAATATATATGTTCACTACTAGAACAAATTGATGATATATCCTTTTGAAGTACTCCAGACATTGTATTTTATACAGCTAATGTATTAATAAAGTAACTATTTATACTAATGGGTAAAGTGTTAAAAAGATAATAAACAAAAGAAAAATTAATCTATATTTTAAAATTAAAATACAAAATATAAATGTACATGATTTAGTCACTATTTAAGTGCAGTATTTGAAAATAACAATATGTAACCACGAAAAAAGTTTGAAATGTAAATATCAATTGTATAATGAACTATGAAAAGTTAACAAAGGTATAATTTTGTCTATATTTGCAATGTAAACTGTGTTTGATATAATTTTAACAACATTATTTCATGTAAATTGAATAAGTGATAATTGTATATAAACATTGCCAATAATATAAGAATTTGTATTTTAAATACCACAACAGTTGGAAATGCTGTAGAGTATAAGGTTTTAGAAATTCAAGCTCATGCTAAGATCTTGTACCCTAAAGTAATTGGAGATTGGTCTTCACGATTATACCAGTGAAACTCTTCTGGATCTGCTTGACAAATGGTTCTCACAAATTTGGAGGATATCACTTTAAGTGGCAAGCATTTATCTTTTACAGAATTTGATTCATCAAGTTTGGCTTCAATGAGAAAGCTTGGGAATTAGAGTGGGTTGTACTTGCATGTATAGTTCCACTGACATAAATTTGACTGATTTTTACTCAAATTAATTTGCCTGAGTAAGTTTCTGCATCTAGATTTTCACAACTTAGTTGTCTTCTCTGATTCTACATCAATGTCAATTGGTGTTGCTCTTGGTGCATCCTCTCTTCTCAGAAGGCCAGAATAGAAGAAATCAAACACACTGAAAACATGATATGGAGTATCTAAATAAATGTCATTTCCTATGCCCTTTGTATATCCAATGAGAGCTTCTTTCAAAGAAGTGCATGATATATTGCATGATTACTGGCACTCATTAATTCTGGATGCTGGACAGCTATTATCAATCACTTTTTGTGCATTGATGTCCCTCTTGTGGATAGGTAGCTGAGCAGATGAATGTACTAACATGTGAGGAAGAAAATATTTAGGCCAAGCGCTGTACTGGACATATTGAGTGGTTTGAGTAGTTTTCTTGAAGGAGATGGAAGTGGCTAAATGTGATTCAACTGAGCTTGCTTGAAAATGTGATGTCCAGGATCATCATTTCCTTCCATTTTATACTTGAAGTGTGTCTCAATCTACAGAAGAATATCTGTCAACCACGTGTTGGTTTTCCCATTTATCTCTCTATGGTCAGATAAATGTAGACCCAACTCAATTTTATGGAGTTATTCGTCAATTCCCAGAAAATGTTGTTGAATTTTGCGTTCTCATGTTTCAGTCTCTCGTTTGAACTGGATTCTTTCAAAAACGTTATTTATGTATAATTAATAGAAAAAGTCTAGTGCTAAATGTGTGACATTCCAACCCAGACTATAGCTGTTCTAGGATGAGTACTGGAGATCTATTGGGGAACCAAGGTTCAGCTATACCTGCTAGCAAGTAACCATAAAATAGGGCATGATCATGTCATTAGTTTGAAATTAGCCTGGCTCATGCTCATGCTGTAGTGTGAGAAAACTTCTTCCCTTAAATTATCCAAAGTATTTCTTGAATAATTAAAGTTAAAACATAGAGCTATTATTAATTAATTTTCACACTGAGAGCAGGCAGCTCAGTTATACCTGTTTAAATACTACAGGTCTTGCCCAGTTTTATAGGAACTATATAGCTAGGCTATTATAAAAAATTTAAAAAATAAAAATTTTTTTTGAAAAAAAGTACTCCTAACAATTAAAACAATAAAGAAGAAAAAGTAAGAGTAATTAAATATTCAATTATTCTACACTGGATTGAATATATTACAATGCAGCTTCAATACTTGGAGATGTTACCAGGCTGGAAATAAGTAAGCAGATATGTGCATCAGTGAATGTAAAGGACCATCCTTTGGTTGTGGAATGTGTGCTCATTTTGATGATGGTAAGTGTTGTAAGCAAGACACAAATTGAAGGGAAATATTGCAACACAGACAGAGCAGGTTGCTGCCCTATCTACATATTATGCACATTCACAGGGAAGAAGAAGAGATCTACAAGTCAGCAAGGGCAAATTGCATTGTATCAGGTGTAATAGAGTGGGACACACCCTCATGGAGTGTCAAAGTCAGTAGGATAAATGCAACTTGTAGATGCTTAGTCTATGGCCAGATTGGATATCTAGTACGGGATTAACAGCACCAGGAACACTGCCAATAAATGCCAGCATGGGCCAGCCAGCACCTCACCTCACACTATGCCATCAAGACATTAGCATGTTCATGCTGGATTCCTTCCGCACCAGGATGGCAGTTGTTTTGGGTAGTTTTGGTTGAGTGCGAACTTAAATAACTCTTGATTAAGGATCATCAGTTTCTCCTGTATAAGAGGCATTTGTACCTCAGAATGAACACATCATTTGATCTAAATCTTCTTTGCAGCAGATGACAGCTTCTGGGGAGAGCTAGATATATGAGATGGTACATTTGAATGAAGTACAAGTTAGTCGTAACTCCATAGTTATCAAGCAAATTATAGTTCCTGTTTCTTGGGGAATTAATTCCTTGCAGAAGAATTGTTTACAGCAGGATTTCTCCAATACATCAGTGGAAGCACATAATAAGCATCTAGTAAGTGTAGTCCACCTGCAAGAAACTAATTGTGTCACCAGAGTAGCTGCAAGTAATAGATTTGCAGCATTATTGCTATTATGGATCAGGCAATGCATATGATTTATGAGGTACCATCCTAAAATTATTGGGAGGAACTTACTTGGAGCATGTTTTATCAGTCATACAGGATATATCCTATGGCATATAGCTAATGTTTAAAAGCTGTGCAGTGAATACTTGTATTATTTGCACCTTGTATGTGAACACTGTCTGTTTGTCTGTCTGTTTATCTGTCTGTTTGTCTGTCTGTCTGTCCACTCTCCAATTTCAAATGAAATTACTTAATTGAAGTCAAAATAAAAGTAGCTGTAATTATAATTGAATTGCACATTCCTAATTAGTTATAATTGTAATCAAATTACATCGTACTAATAGTTTGATTGGTACAACTTACTCTACACACCACATTAAGTAGAAACATATGGTTAAATTCCATACATTAGGCCACCAATACTGCAAAGTATATGAGAACATGAATCTTGAACTACAGCGAAAGTATGAAAGACAGAGAAACTGTGGAATTTTATCCTTGGAAGGCTTGTTATTTTTCTTCTTTTTTTTCTTTTAGCATGCTAAGTTGTTGTTTTCTTTAAATGAATTTTTAGATGGTAAGAATTACCAACGGGAGTACTAATCAATACTTTTGTAGTTGTAGTTTTCTTCTTTAACTTACCTGGTTAACATTTCCTTTGTAAAATATGGAATCAGAATCTTAAGGATGAATACTTGATTCAAAACTGACTAATGAATTAAGTTTGAATCCTGGGAGCTATTGTTTCTGGCTATTTCTTCAGTAAATCATATCACAAGCTCTATTTCAGGAAATTAGACAGAAAACTTAAATATGAGTATAGGTATTAATATAATTGTTACATTGACAATACATATAATGTATTTTATAATGTGTGTGTGTGTGCTTGAGCTCATGTAAAGTATTTTTAACAACTGATAATTCACATTATCACTGTAAATCCCTCTTTTTATAAAGTGATACTTCTCTGTATATCCGAGATTCATCACAGTAAAGTATTTTGAATGTTATTTGTGATTTGCATTTGTGTATACTTTTAACACACACACACACACACACACACACACACACACACACACACACACACACACACACACACACACACACACACACACACACACACACACACACACACACACACACACACACACACACACACACACACACACACACACACACACACACACACACACACACACACACACACACACACACACACACACACACACACACACACACACACACACACACACACACACACACACACACACACACACACACATTATAGATGCATTTAGAGTGAATTGTTTCTCTTGCAATTTGTGGTGAGTTGGACCCTAAAATCGGTTAGCTTGACTACTAAAAAAAAAAAAAAAAAAAAGTGAGACAGTAGCTATCTTTGTAGTAGAAAACAATTCTTTTCCCTTTTTGGAACTGACCACAGTTTCAAAATATGTGTGTAGTCTACTAGTCTGGATTTGTATATTTGCTTTCCCCAAATGAGATCAGCTACAATTTATGGATAGTGATATCAAGCCATACCAACTCTAAATTGGATAATATCAAGGGAAATGAAACCTCAGTAGTTGAGTTTTAAATAGTCTGCCGTCTACCGGATTTTTACATGCATCATTGGCAGATCTCACCAAATTTGGCATATATGTCCTTCTGCATGTGATAATCAAATCCTGACATAGGACACCTCTTTTGGGATTGGTTAACACCCCTAATTAACATTATTTCATAATGGCTGGCACTGATATAGGTAAAACCAAATCAAACCTATCCCAGTTGATTGGTTAGGTTTTTTTTATCAGCATCTAGTTCTAGTGCACAAGATTAAAATCAATAATTAGGTGTTCTCTTTTTTAAATTTTTTTAAATGCTGTATTTAAGGAAAATAGTCGATTTCAGTGCAAACCTATTTGAGCCATACTAAATCATGCTTTTACATAAATATATTGGTGGTAAAGGCTCTTAATTTTAGTTGTAACATGCCATTCTATTTAAAAGTTTTATTGAGTAACTTGAAAGGAGCTGTCACTCTATTCAGCCAAATGTGATGGCAATTGACCCAAAAACTCATTAAGTGATGGAAGAAAAATAAAGAGACACTTTATTCCTCATTTAAAACAGGGTACTGAAAACAATATACTAATATTAATGACTAGTTTACCCAGTCATATCTCTAATGCAGTACTTACTCAAATTATCACTTTCATATTGATCTATAGGCTATTATTCTCTGCTCTGCCACCAAGTTACTTTGCTAAGCAGATCCACTGTAACTACCTGTGCAGCAACCAGTTTAATGAGTGCCAGTAATTTGGTAAAAAGTATCATTTTTTTTGAAGAAAACTAATAGTATGACATTTATATTATTGAACCCTCCATATTGTAAATTTTAAGTACTAAATTATTTACAATGTCGAACTATTGAGTGGTGAAGATAAAGCATTTACACCTTGACTATCGTTTTTTTTTTTTAATTTTAAATATACGTTATCATCTAGTCAAGGAAATATTGATACATAAGATACACAAAATTAAATCTGACCAGGAAAGATTTTTTAGGTGTGTCAGTAAGACTATACTAGTAATTACAATTCTTCCTATATCCTAAAATTTCTATCCTAAGAAGAATCTATGAAACAAAATTTCTTCTAATTTTATTCAAACTCAAGTGATTGAAGTTTGTGATAACTTATAATTCCCATGGATCTAGAATTAATTCACTGGTGTCATTGTGATGAAATTCTAATGTCAATGCAAAACACAGGTAACAATATTAGAGCTTTGGTCTCTGTAATATTTCACCAGAACATGCTATCTCCAATTGCTTCAGTTAATGCTAAGTCTTATTCAACTATTAAATTTTAAAATTTATAAAATGGGCTAGGTATTCCTCCATCAAGCTATACATGAAATAGTCTAACATAAAATTACATTAAGGGTTAAATCTGTAATTTAAAAATAGGCATAAATAATGTTTCATGAATCTGCACTGCCAGGAAGAGAATGTGACTAGTTATTCTACACTGCCTTATGATGCTCTGTCTGCAAATTTATGTTGAAACCAAGAAAAACTATCTCACTGGATTTGGTATGTGGTAAAAAATATGGGTGAAAGATTAGGATCAAATTAAGGTTCATGTATCATATTTCAAAGTTTACTACAGGAATTGAGACAGTTTTAAAAATTAAAAAAATCTTTATTCTAATTACAGAAGCATCAGGCTTCAGGAAGAAAGTGTTGTTTTTTTTTTCTTGTCCTTTAAAATGTTAACAATGTGTATACACAGGATAAGTATTCACTAGTGAACACTGTATACCCATACCATATTACTAGTGAATACCCCATGTAGGATACATTATTCACACTTGAATAATGTATCCTTCAGTGATGCTATTAGAAAATATTGTCACTGAAGCAAGCGACACTAATTCCCTGCTAAGAAATTATGTTCCCTTTTGCAAATATGGTCTCTCCTGATAATATATGTATAATCATAATATGTGTATATGTAGCTCTGTATTTTTACATAAGTGTATATATGTAGTTTACTTTGATCTATTCTGTTAGTACTACACGATCACTGTATAATCAGTTAAAGATTGGATATTAGGGAATTAAATATAACAAAAAATATTGCTAATAACAATCAATTATTTGATGAAGTTTTCTTGTCCATGATTTCTATTATCTTTTTTCACCTTATACCAGGCATATAATATAATCTTCTTCTGAAATATACAAGAGCACAGGAAGCTCATGTATTCTGATTAAATATTGTACTATCTAAACTTACATGTGTAAAATAACAAAATGCTTCAAAAGGCTTCATTCTTTGTGTACTCTATGTGCATATTAACAGTGCAATGATATGTTAATTTGCCATTTGTTATCATGATTTAACATACTATATATAGGAAAACACCACAATTAAAACTATTAGGATCTTATGGCACTCCATAACGAAAGCAATATGGCAAAATAAGCTATTACAATTTTAAAAAATAATTATTATAATGGCTACTTTGGGTACACTTAATTTCCTATCAGTGAATTAATTTTGTGTTTAATCGCAATATAAGGATGGATAATTAATATCACAATTTGCCAAAGAAATATAAATAAGGAGGGATTTGAATTCACATATTACTTCGCTAACATTTCATGTTCTCATGATATCTCCCATGATAGAATCATAAAACATCATTTTGCATTTGTTGAAATCCATCAGAGTGAAGCACCAAGAGAATGAATATTCACTGGAACCAAAAATTGTTTGAATTGGAGAAGGTTCACCTGAATTAAAATATAAAGATAATTATATCATAGTTTAACCAACTATGATATACTAGCTGAGAAAAGGTTAAGAAACAATACATCAATGAAAATTGTCCTAGCTATAATTGAGAGAACTAATTGAATATTATTCTGTGATCTGAGTCTATTTTTGAATGAGAAACTATCATAATCAGGTAAATCTGTAACTATTCCTGAAATAGTAACCATGGTCAGATTTTTAAAGTTTTTTACTTTGATTGCATTCAAGACATGGCCATTGAAAATATTCAATGGATCAAAGTTGGGCTACTATTTGAGTACTTGAAACTTACTTTCAATATGGCATGATAGAGCAAAACTCATGTCATGTTAATGGCATGTTGATGTAATCATTATAATTTTATAATTTGTTTATTTACAGATGTATGGCTTCTTTGTGTGTGTGTGCATGTGTGCATGTGTGCATGTGTGTGTGCATGCGTGCATGCATGCATGTGGGTTCCATCCAATTTTGGAATTTGGCCAATCTAGATTGTACCAGCATTCATTGAATTCCTAGATAGCATGCATATTCTATAAATTAGAGTTAAATACTTCCAAACATAGTAAAATCAAGTACACACAATTAGTTCAATAAATAGAAAAGGAACAACAGAAAGTTTCAATTACATGATTCACCAAATAATGTTAAGAAGAAACAATGTCACAGAGAATGCGATAGTCTTGGTTGGTAATCCATCTAATCTAAAGATTGTGCAGCACTTTCAATGAATTAGTTTTTATTGGATACTGGATGTAGTAAATCTTTGACTTCATAAATCGAGCAGCATAATAGGCCACATGTCTAGATTGGATGGAAGATATATGTATTAACATTAGCTAAATGAAATAATGAGTGCTTACTCGAGGTTGGTTTGGGGGGGGGGGGGGGGGAAGTATTTTGCAAGTGTAAGCAATAACCAATCAGAACAACTGTATGTAGCTACAAGTAAGAATCCTAACAAGGAGAACAGGCAAATTAGGAGAATGATAATGGACAATTTCGCTAGCTACAAGTTTATAGTTTATATTTGGAAGTATTTTATCAGTGTAGCAAAGATAATAGTAGAGAAACTTACAAAGGTCGATACACCATTGACTTTAAGGCACTGAATTGGGTTTTGACATGGTGTTCAGTCTTGACCAGTTGTATTGTCACACAAAAAGGGATCTAGCAAAAAGTGGACAATGGGTCCACTTTTGGAGGAAAAAAGTGGACCCCCTAGTCCAGTTTTAGCAAAAAAAAGATGGCCACCTTTGCCAAAACTGGACCAACCCTAGTCTCTCCTAGGTATACTTTTTGGCTGAGTAAAACTGGCTCCTATTCAAGTTTAGTTAGGTTTAGCAACTTCTATTTGCATGGAATTGATTTTACCTCAACTAAAAAAAATCGACCAGAAAACAAAATGAAAGCTTTCTGGTTTGGTTCTAAATTATCATGATCATAAATTCCTGCTTTGACACCTGTTCATCTTATCCAAAAAATTAGATATCTATCTTCCATTCATCTATGAGAAAGGTATATCCTTCAGCTTTTCTTGTGACTCATCAACAGCTATAAATGATCAGTGGGTGTCTGAAGATCCCCATCAATTGTAAGAGGGATAGATTATAGCATGAGAGACTTTTTCCTTTATGGATAAATTGTTTTTGTTTTGTTGCTGTTTTTTGCTATGTAGCCCCCCAAAATGTCTAGTGAAGTAATTTAGCTTCTCCACCAATAGAGAAGGAAAACTACATCCAAGGTGGAGCGTGAACCCACAATAACTTTTGTATAAGATATAATTTTCTTGTAAAATAGCTAGCTAATAAATAAAACATTTTAAGATAAAAAGTGTATTATAGAAATATATAGCTCTACAATAGTAAATAAATGAATCATTAAATAAATTCACCAACTTGGGCTATTTTCTCAACATATTCCATCGAGAAGCCACATTTGAAGGACAATTCTTTCTGAACAGATCCAATTTTGGCAGAAAAAAGTGGACCACTCTGTATAATTTCTCCCCCACTCCCTGAAATTGTGACAGGTCCCCTACCAAATTTAGAATTGTACATATTTACCAGGTCATTGATACAGCCTGATGTTACCCAATGGAACTGCCCAGGTGGTGAATTGGGATAGAGTCACTTATAGATTTCACTGGGTAAAAGCCTTTATTCTGTGAAAGAAGAGATGACTGCAGACCATCAAAGGATGGAAACTGCTGTTTCAACAATGTACTTACAAAAGATACATGTTCATCACTGACTTTATCATCAGTGAGAATATTCTTTCCTAACTTGCAATCAATCCTTCTTGTACAAGGATTCTAGGAGGCAGATTGATTTTCATTTGATCCTTTCATTTTCTTCTTTCCATTATTACTTTCATCTTGGTTATTGCTTTGCTCAACATAGAGCTTCCGCCGGTTAATGTTGACTTTCTTCCTAATAAGATTTCCTGCCTTGTTACTAAGTTCATGGACACCTTTCCCACAGTTCTTACTAATAGAGTATGGACCAAATAAATTCAGATTCAGTTTGCCTTCTTGGCATTGGTTTATCTGGAGTATTCTCAAGAAGAATTTTTGCTCCTATCGGAAAATCCATAGCAAGATGCTTTTGAATATAGGTTTCCATCCGCATCTTCTGGGCATTGTCAATGTTGTTCTTCATCTTTATGAGAGCCTTTTCTCTTAATAAAAGTGGGTTTTCAATAGTGGATTCAAGATCCATATCTTCATCATCCTCATCTTCTTAACATGTGAGATCAGCATCAATAGGAAGTCTCAGATTTTGATGGTACAGCTTAAAGTATGGAGAGTGTTTGGTGGATGTTTGCCTGGATGCTCGATATCCGATCAGAACAGTATATATTTTTTCATACCCAATTTTTTTTATCGCCATCAACCACCTGGGCCAAACATGGTGAGATCGTCTGATTGGATCGCTCCGTCAAGCCACTTAGCTAGATTGAATGAGTAAAATAATTACAGTAAATCAATGAAAACTAGTGATATCACCTGGGGGTGACAAACGTTTGTGATTCAATGTTCTGTTTTGGTGATTGCATGACGTTTAGCAAATAAATCATAAACAAACTCTCGCCCTTGATCAATGATGAGAATTGAAGGCATAAAAGTACAATTTTACTGCTACATCTTTCAATGTAACATCTATATATCATGAGGTGATTCCCTTACACTTAAAAAGAAAAAATTTTGCTATTCCATTTGGTGCTTTTCTTGGAAGTAGACCTGCTTCAGCCCATTTTGAAAAATAAACAGTAACAGTAACAATATACTTGTTTCCACCTTATGTTTCCATCAGTTGTCCAATGATATCCCTCCCAACCTGGTGCTAGAATTTTGGTTTGACTGCAATTGGACTTAATTTCTCAGAGGCTTTCTTGAGGTTGCAGTTAATTCTTTCACATTAGTCACAGGATGAACCTTGTGATATTTTTATATAGGCATGTCATATATATGTGTTTGTATGCATATATATATATATATATATATATATATATATATATATACCTAAAATTTGGCTGTATGAAAATTTACCTTCCTTCGTTCCAGGATTTTCTTCACAAGTGCTAGAGTGAGACTCTGTATTGGTCAGTGTTGTAGCTGGAGCCTGGAAGAGGGTCGAGGCCTGGAGGCCTTATGTTGTGGGAGGGGGGGGGGAGGGGGGGGGGCCTTATGTTATGGGGACCCAAAATTTTATGACACCTAGATATATTATTCATGGCAGTTTTATAAGAAGAACAAGATTAACAAGAAATTAACATTTAGACTCATAGAATTGTCAAGTTTGAGGGTAAAAATGGGCCAAATAAAGCCCAAACCTGGTTTATCAAATTTTTAAAAAAATATTTATGCTTTCACTACATACACCAGGTTGAACTACAAATATGTTCTGTGATTTTTCCCTTAGCAAGTTAGATAATTCAGGATTTGCATCACAAAGAGACTGGATTCTGAAAATAATTTATGGAATCTAGGTTTCCAATGTAAGACAAATTGGCTACTCTTCAGTCCCATAGGAAATCTCTACCCTATGTTTTATAAATATTAATATATTAATTGCTAAATGAACTATGATCAACATGTTATTATGAGTCAGAGTTACACCATTATCCAGGGATAGAAATTTTTTTTTTTTTTTTTTTTTTTTTTTTTTTTTTTTTTAATATGGTATGTAAATGCATTTGAAGGTACCAAAAACTATCTTTTGACTTTACTTTCAAAATTCACATATTATTAATTTAAACACATATAACCAATGTTTTTAAAATGAATATGTAACAAATTACGATTTTATCTATCTTTTTAATGTAAACTGTATGTTTGATTTTAATTTGGAATACAAAATATTATTTCATGTAAATTGAATAAGCGATAATTGTATATAAACATTGCCAATAATATAAGAACTTCTATTTTACATACCACTGCAGTGGATTATAAGCTTTTAGAAATTCGGGCTCATGTTAGGTGCTTGTACCCTACAGTAATAGGAGACTGGTCTTCACAATTGCACCAGTGAGACTCTCCTGGATCTGCTTGACAAACAGTTCTCACAAACTTAGAATAATTTACTTTAAGTGGCAAGCATTTCTCTTTTACAGAATTTGATTCATCAAGTTTAGCTTCAATGAGAAAGCTTGGGAAGTAGAGAGGGTTGTACTTGCATGTATAGTCCCACTGACACACATCTGAGTCCTTTTTACTCAAATTAATTTTACTGAGTACATTTTTGCATCTAGATTTCCACAACCTGGTAGTGTACTCTGATTGCACATCAGTGTCAATTGGTGTTGCTCTTGGTGCATTCTCTCCTCTCAGAAGACCAGAATAGAAGAGATCAAACACACTGAAAGCATGATATGGAGTATCTAAATAAATGTCATATCCAATGCCCTTTGTATATCCAATGAGTGCTTCTTTCAAAGAAGTGCAGGATATATTGCTTGATTGCTGGCACTCATTAATTCTGGATGCTGGACAGCTATTATCAATCACTTTTTGTGCATTGATGTCCCTCTTGTGGATAGGTAACTGAGCAGACAAATGTACCAACATGGTGAGGAAGAGAATATTTAGGCCAAGTGCTGTACTGGACATATTGAGTGGTTTGAGTAGTTTTCTTGAAGGAGATGGAAGTGGCTAAAATGTGATTCAACTGAGCTTGCTTGAAAATATGATGTCCAGGATCATCATTTCCATCCATTTTATACTTGAAGAGTGTCTCAATGAAAAGGAGAATCACGTGTTGGTTTTCCCATTTAACTCTATGATCAGGGAAATATAGACCCAACTCAATTTTTATGGAGTTAGTCGTCAATTCCGAGAAAATGTTATCAAATTCCATGTTTCAGTCCCTCGTTGGAAGTGGATTCTTTTCAACGTTATTAATCTATTATGGTCGAGAAAAGTTTGGTGCTAAATGTGGGATATTCCAACCCAGACTACAATTGTTCTAGGATGAGTTCTAAAGATCTATTGGGAACCAAGGTTCAGCTATACCTGCATGTAAGTAATGTTAAAATAGGTCATGGTCACGCCATTAATTTGAAATTAGCCCAATTCTTTTGCTGGCCCATGCTCATGTTTTAGTGTAAGAGAGCTTCTTCCCTTTAATTATCCAAAGTCATTCTTGAATAAACCAGTTGAAACATCTAGCTATTATCAATTAATTCTCACACTGAGAGGAGGCAGCTTAGTAATACCTGATTAAATACTTCAGGGATTGCACAGTTATAAGAAACTATACAGCTAGTACGCTATTATAAAAATAATTCTTTTTTAAATAATCCTACAGTTAAAAAAGAAAAAGAAAAAAAAAGAAAGAGTTATTAGAAATGCATTGTTTTACATTGTACTGAATGTAGTACAATTCAACTATAATACTGGGGAAAGTTACTAGTCGGCCTGATTTATCCCTGGCAAGCTATTATTTTGTAACTATACTATATTTCACAAGATACTTTCTGTGATGGATAAAGCACCTCACAGTACCTATTCATGAAGATTTAGTCTTAATTGGTTGGCAATGGTTGTGTGTACTCTTGCCAATGGATTGGATTTGTTTCGATGTTGTTGTTGTTTTTATACTGTCACCAATCAACCTAAAGTATATCTGTGATAGCTCTCTACTAGCCATAGCGAATTAGCACTTGTTATTTAGTTAACCAACCTCTCCTATGGCATATAGCTTCTTTTATATATATATATATATATATATATAGGTGTGAGTCTAACTGAAGCAACAGAAGCTAGTTGAGATTCATTTTGTAGCAATGTATATAGTCATGCATTGTGTATAGTAAAAATGGGTTAGACATTTATTTGATTGTCATAACATTCTTCTTCTTCTTCTTTCCTATGAGAATTTCTTCTCTATTTGCTGACTTTTGCCTGACTATGTGTCAGTTGTCCAGGGCTCACCACGAGGAGGCAGTCAACATGAGCTGGGTGGACTGGTGTGGGAAGATGTTGAAGGACAGGAAAATTGTCAATGCTGGGTTTGTACTCACAACCCATGGGTTGTTAGTACAAGAGCATAACTACTCTGCCACCACACTGTGGTTGATAGACATGTGAATGTGCCAATTTCATTTTCTAGTGGAGACATTGTAGAGTGTCTCAAATACTTAGAAATTAGCAGCAAGGTAAATATGTGGTGAGCTAAGCACAAGCTGTGAAGTTACCTACTCTGCTTGAAGGAGAAAGTCTAGCCATCTGGCTTAAAGTGATAGAAGCTGAACATGTGATTATAATGGTTATAAAAAGAAGCTAATGATAATAAAAAATGAAAAAATCCAACAGGATTTGTTTCCCTAGACTAGTTACATGCACAGTTATGCTCCTATGAGCTGAAAAACTATTGGCACAAGAGATGCCAGAGCTTGCTGATGATACCTTGCATTGACATTTAATCTTGCATCAGATTTTGTCAGTAATACTGGAGTTAAGCTAGCAGAAATGAGTATCTGTGAATGTAAAGGACCTGCTTTGGTTGTGGAATATACAAACTTTATGATGATGGTCAGTGTTGTAAGCAAGACTTTCAAATTGGTGGAAGAGATGGCAACCCAGACAGAGCAGGTTGTAGCCCTATCTACACATTATGCACATCCACAGAGAAGAAGAGGTCAACAAGTCAGCAAGGGCAAAGTGCATTGTTTCATGTGCAATGAAGTGGGGCACGCCCTGATGGAGTGCCCATGTCAGCAGGATACCAACACAACTTGTAGGTGCTTAGCATATGGCTAGAATGGATTGCTAGCACCAGTTAGCTACTTTATTACTCAAGGCCTTCTTTTTATAAAGCGGTGCTTCACTGTATATCAATGATAGCATCACTGTAAAGTATTTTGACAGCTATTCTTTATTTGCATTTGTATGCATTTTTTAAGTTGTTTTGTTTTTTGTTTTTTTAATTAATTTGTAATGAATTGTGAAGAAAAAGATTCTCTTGCAATTTGTGGTGGGTTGGACCCTAAAATCTTTTAGATTGACTAGACTAAAGGAACAAGAGAATGAGTAGCTATGTTTCTGGATAATAACAATTCTTTTCCTTTTTTGGAACTGACCACATTTTCAAAATATGTGCGCAGTCTACTTGTCCTGATTTGTATATTTGCTTTCCCCAAGTGAGATCAGCAGCATTTTATGGATAGTGATATTCAAGCCTTACTAACTCTAAATTGGAAAATATAAGGGAAATGAAACCTCAGTAGTTGAGTTTTAAATAGTCTACTGTCTAAGAGATTTTAACATGCATCATTGGCAGAAATCACCAAATTTGACACATATGTCCTTCTGTATGTAATAATCAAATCCTGATGTAGGACACCTCTTTTGGGATTGGCTAACACCCCTAATCAACATAATTTCAGAATGGCTGGCACTAATATAGGTAAAACCCAATCAAACCTATCCCAGTTGATTGGATAGGCTTTTATCAGCATCATAGTTCAAATTCACAAGAAAAAGTTAATGAATAAGAGTTGGTTTTTTTAATTTTTTTTAATGCTATATTTTAGGAATATATTTGATCTTGGAGCAAACTTATAGGATCCATACTAAATCATGCTCTTAAATAAATATATTGGTGCTAAAGGCACTGCATTTTTATTGTCATATTGCCATTCCATTCAACTCCAGAATTTTTATTGAAGAACTAGTAAGGAGCTATTACTTTATTTGGCCAAATGTGATGGCATTAATATTAATTTTTTGATTCAATAACTTATTAAATGATGGAAGAAAAATAAGGGGCACAATCGGTTCTCATTTAAAACAGGGTACTAAAATAAATATACTAATATTTATTTCTATTTGATAAATTCATATCTTTAATGCTATACTTACACAAGTTATCACTTTTATATTGATCTCTAGGATATTATTATTCTCCACTCTCTCACCAATCTACTTTGTTAGGCAGATCCACTGAAATTAAATTAATGTTCCTATGCAGCAACCATTTTAATAAGTGCCAGCAATTTGGTAACTTATCCTGCACTTCTTTAGAATATTTTTTTTTATTTTGAAGAACACTAATAGTATGGCATTTATGTTATTAATCTCTCCATATCGTAAATTCTATGTACTTGATAATTATTATTCCAAACTTTTGAGTGGTGAAGATAAAAAAAGGTTATAAAGTTAACTACTGTAGTGGACTAACTTAACTGGTCATTGATTACACTTGTTGACATGTGTTGATTCATGTTGACATTATGTATTATCATAACTAATAACCATAGGCCACACACCCTGACGTGATTCGAACATGCAACAAGCACAATTCAATGCCACAAGCCATTCGTTTCAGTTGTCAGCTGCTCAAGGAAATATAGATACAAAGATACACAAAATTAAATGTGGCTTGGAAAGATATTTTAGGTGTATCAGTAAGACTATATATGCAAGTACAATCCTTTCTATATCCTAAAGGACTTAACCAAAAAAAAAAAAAAAACTTGATGAAACTAAATTTCTGCTAATTTAAGCCAACTCAAGTGAATAAAATAAATGAGACCTTATGTATATGCCTCAAGGATCCAGAAATAATTCACTTTTGCCATTGTGATGGAATTCTAATATGAATGTGACACAAAGGTACCAAAAATAGAGCTAAGGTCTCTGTAGTATTTCACAAGAACATGCTACCTCCATTTGCTTCAGTTATTCAACTATTAATATTTTTAACTTATGAAATGGGCTGGGTATTCCTCTGTTAAGCTATACATGAAATAGTTTTACATAAAATTATATTTAGGTTTAAATATGTAATTTGAAAATAAGCACAAAAAAAAAAAAAAAAAAAAAAAAAAAAAAAAAAAAAAAAAAATTATGTATCTGCACTGCCAGGAAGAGCATGTAAAAGTTGTATTGAAACCAAGAAAACCTATCTCACTGGATTGGGAATGTGGTAAATATATGGGTGAAAAGATTAGGATCAAATTAAGATTACATGTATCATATTTCAATATTACTACAGAAAAAATTTATGAATCTGCACTGCTAGGAAGATCATGTAGAAGTTGTATTGAAACCAAGAAAACCTATCTCACTGGATTGGGAATGTGGTAAATATATAGGTGAAAAGATTAGGATCAAATTAAGATTACATGTATCATATTTCAATATTACTACGGAAATGAAGACACTTTTTTAAACTTTATACTAATCACAGAAACATTTAGGCTTCGGAAGGAAGTGTGTGTTTCGCTTGTTCTTTGAAAAGTTATCCATACATATATGCAGGATGAAGTATCACACCACTATTAAGATTCATATGGGGGAAATAAAGAGGTCTACACGTCTAAGTATACATGTACTTGTTCTTTATTTAGGAGTAGATATAAAAATAATTTAGTATCTAGTGCAGAGCAGCATTACTCTACTAAAAGTGCAAAATGCATTTAATTGTTCAATCTTTCCTCATCAGTCATCAAAAATGTGCATATCTAGATAATGGGAATGTGGATACAATTAATAAATGGACAAGAAGTTAAGATAGAGTAAAATGTTTACAACATTGACCATAGCCATTTTTTTTTTTTTTTTTTTTTTTTTTTTTTTTTTTTTTTTTCAATATGAGAGATACCTCTTATTCCCTATTAGTTGATATACTGAAGTGCAGTTAAGTCAAAGCCATAATAATTTATATTTTTTAAAAATAGTAGCATATAGATGTGTGGTGTTCTGAATATTCATTAACAAATAGTTGGTCTTTAATATACCTCCAATCAGTAGCATCTTCAATTCCTGATTAGTTTGATCATGTTTACTTCTTAATATGGGCACCACAGTGTATGAATGTTCAATATTGCTTCATAGGATTGTTGTTTTAGATCAAAATCATGACCTACTGGGAAAAATATAGTTACCAAGTTGTAGTTGATATTATTGGAAGCATATTTTAACATTCTTCAACATTGTCAAATGTATTTTTTGATCCAGCTTTTAATAAATAGCTGCAGCCAATTTACTTAGACCACTCCAAAACACTTTTTTTTTGTGCATACTGGGTCCAATTACAAATTTAATGTATGTGTGCTTTGCATGTCAAAGTTATATTTCCTATGCTAACCTTTCTCTTCAGTATTTAGCAGTGGAACTTTGTTCCTGTTAAAAAGATATTACTTACCTTTAACTCTTCTTTGATCAGGATTAATCATCCCAACTATAATGATGAAAACATCAACTGCAAACATAAAAGTAGTTACATAAAGCACCATTTTCCCTCTTACTATCCTCTCCTAGAGTATAACAGTTACAAGGTGGAAAGTCTGCATCTGCCTTCTAACAATCATTATATCATCAATTTTCTGTGAAGGGCATCACACCATGCTTCACCCTGATCTAAACTTTGCATATATTTTGTGATTTCACCTTAACAGGTGGATAGTTCAGGAGTTGCATCACCAAAAGATGTGGTATTCTGAAAAAATTGATACAGTCTAGGAGAGAACGTGGGATAACTTTGCTATCCTTCGCTCCCTCCAAAAATCCCCTAGGCTCTGCTCCACTGGGATGTATGGTCCATTGCAGCTTCATTAGCAATAGCTGCACACCCTTGAATGACATCCTATAAACATATATGACTTGCTGTGTAGTGATCTTGATTATTACTTGTGGTGGTTTTGTTTGGCATAATGATGGTGTTCTGGTTCACTCATCTCCTGTATGACACTCTCCAGTATGTAAATCATCACTTGTACTATTATTGCTGTGCTGTTATGATTGAGCAAGTTAAGAAATGATATTTATGAACATATGAACAATTGAAGTAGCACCTAGAGGGGTTTTCTAGTATTTTGTATGAGTTCTTTTATAGTTAGATGGCCAAACACTACATGCTACATCTCTATGCTTTTTTTTCTCTCAGTTAAAAAGACAACAAAAAAACTTTACCATGTACAGCATCATGTTGGCCTGTGATGCTATGGTAACTCTCCTTGCTCCAAAAATTTGAAGAGCATAAATTGGAGAATCAAGATCACCACCTTAAAACTCACAAATTGGCTACTGGTTCTTTATCAGAGACAATGATCAGCATTAATGAATGAATAAATGAATGAATGAATGAATGAATGAATGAATGAAAAATTCACTAATACATACATTTTTTTACTTTATTTTATTTATTTATTTTTTTATTATCATTTTTTTATTATAATTTTTTTTTTTTTTTTTTTTTTTTTTTTTTTTTTTTTTTTTTTAATTCAACTGGAACAATGAAAAATGAAAACTGAAGTAACTCCAGCATTGTGTTCACTGCAAATATAAGTATTTTTCCCAGTATTTCCCTCTGTATATAGTAGTGAACCAAAGCCCACTTCCAAAGCCCTCTTTTGGAATATGATAAAAATAAATGCCCCACTTTTCAGTGATTTTCTAAGTTCATTTTACCTAGAAAGAAGCCAGTAATAAATAACAATCCTTCTCTTCTGCCATGCAGAAGTAAAGTGACACTGCTTATATGAGGATATGGCAAAGATGCAGCAGCTCTATAATGAAGGCTCTTGTTATCCAAGGAAAAGAGCATCTTTGCAGTATTTATCCCATAACATATACGGACACGCCCACATATTTAGGTTTGGCTTTGCGAGACCCAGCCCATGTTAATCCCAGTGTCAAGTTGTGTGTCAAATTTCATGTGATCCTCCACAGTGGTACCTCTGGTGTGATCCTTAAATATGATCTGGAACTTTCTGATCGGCAATGACTTAGCATGCTACATTTAGATGCATCTATTGTTTTGTAATATGGTCTGTGATAATACCATCAATATATTATGCAGATTGAGGATGAATGAAAAAATATACTGTTATTGAAATTTACAATTTGTTTGTTGGCTTAATATAGGCAACACCTTTCTTCTAATCCATGCACCACTACACACCTTAGCAATCTACCTCAATCATTGCTATTGACTGTGCATTACAACATGTTAAAGAAGAAGAAGAAAAAGATAATATAACTGGTTTAACAAAATTATTGATTAGCTACAACTACACATGACAATAAATGAGGTGATAAAACATGGTGGAGAAAATACATATTTCAATTATAAAATTGCATTGATTTTATTCTAAGGGGGGAGGTGTTGGACACATACTTGACAAACAGAATTGCAATTGGCTAGATATATCACTGGTCTCCCACTATGGTGTCTTTGACTTCCATTTATAGAAATTATAGCAGCTCTAAACTGCTTGGTGGCTCTTGGTTTAAAGCCACTCCACCTCATCAAGACGGCCACCATCAGTGAGCTTAAGCTTCATTTTATTGAGGAGCTATCCCACCTTGGTAAGAAAGTAATAAAAGTTGAAGGAAGATAGAGTTCAAAACGTAAATATAAATTGCAAATTGAACTATGGTCAACTTGTGGCATAATTATAAGGACAACCATAATTCATGCTAATTGCATGGTTTGTGATGAGACATAGTTACCCCATTGTGGAGGGGTACAAAAAAATTATCATTTTTTCTTAAAAATCTGGTATTCAAGTGTATTTGAAGTTACCCTACATCGTATCCTTTCCTTCCTTTTAAACTCACATATTATAAATTTAATTTCATATTACCAATTTGTTTTAATGAAAACTCAACATATGTATATAATTTTATTCTTCTTTGCACTATAAACTATGAACTGGGGTTTGACATCAATTTTGACAACAACATATTATTTCATGTCAAGTTAATAAACGATAATTGTATATAAACATTGCCAATAAAATAGGAACTTGTATTTTATATACCACAACAATTGGAAATGTGGTGGGAGTATAAGCTTTTAGAAGTTCAAGCCTATGTTGAGTGCTTGTACCCTACAGTAATAGGAGATTGGTCTTCACAACTACACCAGTGACACTCTTCTGGATCTGCTTGACAAACAGTTCTCACAACTTAGAGTAATTTATTTCCAAGTGGCAAGCATTTATCTTTTACAGAATTTGATTCTTCAAGTTTGGCTTAGATGAGAAAGCTTGGGAAGTAGAGAGGGTTGTACTTGCATGTATAGTTCCACTGACACATATCTGAGTCCTTTTTACTCAAATTAATTTACTAAGTACATTTTTGCATCTAGATTTCCACAACTTGGACGTGATCTCTGATTGCACATCAGTGTCAATTGGTGTTGCTCTTGGTGCATTCTCTCCTCTCAGAAGGCCAGAATAGAAGAGATCAAACACACTGAAAATATGATATGGGGTATCTAAAAAAATATCATTTCCTATACTTTTTGTATATCCAATGAGTGCTTCTTTCAAAGAAGTGCAAGATATATTGCTTGGTTGCTGGCACTCTAATTCTGGTTGCTGGACAACTATTATCAATCACTTTTTGTGCATTTTTGTGCTTTGTTGTCCCGCTTGTGGATAGGTAACTGAGCAGACAAATATACCAACATGGTGAGAATGAGAATATTTAGGCCAAGTGCTGTACTGGACATATTGAGTGGTTTGAGTAGTTCACTTGCAGGAGATGGAAGTGGCTAAAATGTGATTCAACTGAGCTTACTTGAAAATGTGATATCCAGGATCATCATTTTCTTCCATTTTACACTTGAAGAGTATCTCAATGAACAGGTGACTATCTGTCAACCATGTATTGGTTTTCCCATATAACTGTCAATGATCAGCAGAAGATAGACCCAACTTAATTTTTATGGAGTTTTCCTTCCCAGAAAATGTTATTGAAGTCCACGTGGGCGTTCTCATATTTCAGTCCCTCGTTGGAAGTGGATTCTTTTCCAACGTTATTAATCTATCATAGACAAAAATAGTCAGGTGTTAAATGTGTGATATTCCAATGACTAAAGATCTGTTGGGGAACCAAGGTTCAGCTATACTTGCAAGCAAGTAATCTTAAAATAGAGCATGGTCATGTCATTAGTTTGAAATTAGCCCAATTCTTTTGCTGGAACATGCCCATGCTGAAGTGTAAAAAAAAAAAAAATTCTTCCCTTTGATTATTCAAAGTATTTCCTGCATGAGACCTGTTAAAACATGTAGCTATTATCATTTAATTTTCACACTGAGAACAGGAAGCTCAGTTATACTTTGTTAAATACTAAAGGGTTGCATAGTTTTATAGAAACTATAGAGCAAGTAGGCTGAAATAAAGTTATTTTCTGAAACACTCGGCACAATTTCTAAACTAAGAAAAATAAAGATTACTTAATTACTCAATTGTTCTACACTGAACTGAATATATTGCAATGCAGTTTTAATATTTCCAAATATGACCCTAAGTCTGGGTCCTATTTACCTCTGGCAAGTTATTATTTTGTAACTATACTATAATTCACAATACATTTGAACATCTGTATGTGCTGGCTCAAACTCCTCCAAAACCATGGGTGGGATCTTCAAGAAACTTTCAGGGATTGATTAGGGCACATCAGCATATGTCCTCACAAATATTTAATTTTGATCAGTTGGTAATGGGTGTGGTTTTGTCAATGGATTGGATTTGGTGAAATGATAACATAAATTTCCCAGAAAGAACCTAATCCATGATCAAGTTCAATGCAATGTGGCTGCTACCTTGTATATGGTTGAGTCCTAGAACAGTAAAGTAGATAATAGTATAAGTTTATACTTGAAACAGTAAGATAGAATATCAGATCTTTTCAGAATCACCACTAATCGTGAAAATGATGTAGTTGAATCAACATGCATTGTGTGCTATTTAAATTTAATTCCCTTTTCTGCTAAATAAATGTATATGCATCTTAACCCTTACACTATCAAGTTATGTTTGCAACATCCATCTGACATCTACGTCGTTGCAATTAATTTTATTCTCCTCAGAAACTGTCAAAGCATAGAATGAACTCAATCGAATTGACATCGAATGGGATGCAATAGATTATCCAATGAGTGAGTGAAGTCAGACCATCAAAATCTCTTTAAAAAGAGTGCCTCCAAATTCAACATGCTGCTCACTGATTATTTGAGCAAAACCTGTCAGACTCATAATGGCTTTATATCTCTCAGCACATTCGTGTAAGCTGTGGATCCAGAGTAATTGTGTTAACTCTGTGATTTGATATCCCCTGGTTAATCATCCTCTACTATTTATCAACCTCAACTTCAACTGTTTAATATCAAAGTCTGTCCATCAACTGATAAAGTATCAATCACTGTAAAGCATGTTGCAATGCCCTTCACTGATAATTGATGATATAATGATTGTTAGAAAACAGATTCAGACTTTCCACCTTGTAACTTTTATACATCTAGGAGAGGATAGTAACAGGGAATATGGTGCTTCATGTAACTGCTTTTAGTTTTAAAATTGCTGTTTTCATAGTTGCAATTGGTATGATTAATTCCGATCAAAGAAGATTTAAATGATATTTTGGTCAATACTATCCTCTTCTAGATGAATAACAGTTACAAGGTGGAAAGTCTTAATCTGCTATCTAACAATCATTATATCAATAATTATCAGTGAAGGGCATCACAACACACTTTACAGTGATCGATACTTCATCAGTTGATGGACAGACTTTGATATTAAACAGGTGAAGTTGAGGTTGATAAATAGTAGAGGATGATTAACCAGGGGACATCAAATCACTGTCAACAAAATTTCTCTGGATCTACAGCTTACATGAATATGCTGATTTATATAGAGCCATTAGAGTCTGACAGATTTTACTCAAAGAACCAGTGAGCAGCATGTTAAATTTGGAGACACACTTTTTAAAGAGATTTTGATGGTCTGATGTCACTCACTCATTGGATAATCTATCACATCCCATTTTATGCTAATAAGATTGTGTTCATTCTTTACTTTGACAGTTTCTGAGGAGTATAGAATTAAATGCAACTAGGTAGATGTCTGGATGGATGTCGCTAACATAACTCTATAGTGTAAAAGTTGAGATGGATCACTGTCACGTAAGGACCAACTTTATACACTTATGTAGCAGAAGAGGGGAGTTAAATTTGAATAGCACACAATGCATGTTGATTCTACTACTTCATTTTCACAATTAGTGGTGATTCTAGAAAGATTTGATATTCTGTCTCACTGCTTCTAGTATAAACTTACACTATTCTCTACTTTACTGTTCTACGACTCAACCATATACAAGGTAGCAGCCACATTGCATTGAACTTGATCATGGATTAGGTTCTTCCTGGGAATTTAATGTTATCATTTCACCAAATCCAATCCATTGACAAAACCACACCCATTACCAATCAATAAAAAAAAAAAATTTTAATCTTTGTGAGGATGTACACTGAGTTGCCCTAATCAATCTAGTATGTAACCATGTCCTATTTCATGGTTACATACTAGCAGGTATAGCTGAACCTGGTTCCCCAATAGATCTTTAGTCATTGGAATATCACACATTTAACACCAGACTATTTTTGTCAATGATAGATTAATAAAGTTTGAAAAGAATCCACTTCCAACGAGGGACTGAAACATGAGAACGCCCAATAACATTTTCTAGGAATTGAGGCAAACTCCAGAAATTTTAGTTGGGCCTATATTCCCCTGATCATGGAGAGTTAAATGGGAAACTAACATGTTGTTGACAGATAGTCTCCTGTTCATTGAGACACTCTTCAAGTATAAAATGGAAGGAAATGATGATCCTGGACATCACATTTTCAAGCAAGCTCAGTTCAATCACATTTTAGCTACTTGGAAATTTCATTCCAAATTTTAGTCTAGTTGGTCCTTTGATTAGCTTTTAATTGCCAAAACAACTTCCAGTGGGTGTGGCTATGGTCAAACTTCACCCATAAGTGGATAATAATGCTTTCTCGGGTACTTGGAGACCACGCACCAAATATTTGCCTAATTGGTCTCTGATAACTTTTATCAACCAAAATAACTTCCTGTGGGTGTGGTCATGATAAAACACACCTAGTATCTTGCCCATATGTGTTTAATAATGCTCATCCGAGTTCTTGGAGAGCACATGCCAAATTTTGGCCTTTTTGGTCCAAGTGTTTCACAGTGATGCCTAGATACACATGCATATAAACATACAAACCAAATATATATTATAGTGTGTTCATGGATCTAATTCCTAAGGTCAAAGCGTTATTCAAATATGCAGACATTTTTGAGATTAACCTCTCTTTCTCATACTGTACAGTATGCATGCAATATGCATATATAGAATCCATAGTTGATCAAATTTGCAGACAATTTTGTAATTAAACTGTCTTTCTCATACTGTGCAGCATATATACCTAGAATCCACAGTTGTTCAAATCTGCAGACAATTTTGGGGTTAACCTCTAATATCTTGTACAGAGACCAGAGTCCATGTTCAGTCAACTCTACTTTATTCCGGGCACTAGGACATTGCCCATTGCCAACAAAATATATTTTGATAAGAGTAGGCGTAAATTTGTGGAGTTGAAAATTTTCAAATTTAGCGCATTAAACCACACCCTTCGCGGTAAAGTAAGAAGAGAGAGCAGAGGGTGGGGGGAAAATAGGAGGGGGGGGGGGGGGGAAAGGACACCACCTACAAGATCTGCTGTCCTCAGGTGGTCACCCATCCAATTTCTGAGCAGGCCGAACAGTGCTTCTTTGAACAAAAAAAAGAGAGTTTTGCCCCAATATTTTCTGCAGATTTGAGCAACTGTGAGGTGGTCACCCATTCAAGTACTGAGCAAGCCTAACAGTGCTTAACTTCAGTAAGTAATTTTAATTTAAATTAATACAAACCAAAAAGAGAGGTTAACCACTAAATTGTCTGCGGATTTGAGTAATTGTGGATTCTAAATGCATTTTTGGTGGGATTTTTGTAAGTTGATAGTCAAATCACATGCAATTTGAATTAATAGTTTGAAAGCATGTATTTAAAAAAAAAAATTGCTTTACCATAAAAGGGCATGATTTGACAATCTAAATTTGAAATTTCTCAACTGCTCACAAATTTACACCCCTGCTTTAATCAGCTTAAAAAAAAAGTTTAATTAATTTTGTAGGCATGGAGTATAAATGTAATGTATTACTTTTTGAATCCAGAAGAGACCTTGGAAATCATTGAGAAGTTAAAGATGGATATTGTTAGGGCAGGCATTCCCCACAGTGAAAACACTACCAGCTAAAGCAGGTCTGCCTACCTAGCTATGGGCGGAAAGGAGGGGAAAGGGAGAAAAAGAAACCTATACCTGGATTCCGAAAAATTTTGAAAATTTTGATATATTCATAACATGCATAAATTAAAACTGCACAAGTCCTGTGATTTTTAACTTAGCAGGTCATAGCTTATGAGTTTTGTTCCAAAGAGATGTCCTGAATTTTGAAAAATTGATCAAGCATTGCATTAGAATACAGAATAAATCAGCTATGCTTCCCTCCACTGGAATAATATAATATGCAAATTTCAATATTGGTTCATCTTAGATTTGACCTTTGGTCATCTCAAGTTGCTAATTTAAGTACAAAACAAGTTTATTTTCTCATTGTATAATGTACTACTGAGCAAGTGTATCATGTTTGGTATCAAATGAAAACTGTCATTACTGGAGCAATATGAATCTTGAATCACGTTTATATCTTTTCTATTCTAAAGTTACAGCTATTTTTATGATGTGGTACATTTTGAAGATAATTATAGTAGAGTGAGATGTTGGATGCTATCAGGACAAGAGATTTCCAGGCTTATTGGACAGTTCCAAGATGAACACCAGCAAATTAAAGATTTGAATATACATGCCACAATGACCAGCAAGCAAGTGAACAGATTTCCTTCATATAATATCTACAATCCATAGTCAGGGTCATTGATGGTTTTGGCAGCCCTTTTGAAGAAGTAAGACAAGACTTATTTTTCCTATAAATGAAGAAAATTGCACAACTTCAGCCATGAAGCTCTTGCTGGAGCATGCCAGATGGGTAAGTTACAGTTGGAGGACTTCATCAGGAAAAGACTGGTGGAAAGAACAAAGCCCATTGATGAGCCTATTCAAAGAAACTAGCTGAAGATCTTTGATCAGCCTACTCAAGAGCTGCAGGTAAAGGCTAAAAGCTGATAAAATCACTGAAGAATGATGTGGGGCTCTTCTCTCTGGTTAAACATTGGCTGCTAGAAAAGGGATGGGAATCTAGAATAGTTTTGCAAAGCATGTCCCCCTGCACTCTAGTTGCATCAGCTCTGTTTCAGTACTAAAGGTCAAATATGCCATACCTATAAGACCATAATCTTTTAGGAAGTTGAAAATTGGCATAGATCTTTTCCTTGGCTTCCTGAGTGAGCCAACCAAGTTTGGTTTTTATAGCATGCTTCATTCTCCTTCAAAAGCGGCAAAATATGTTTCCAAACCAAAAAAAAAAAAGCCTGAAAAAAGGTGGTGAAATGGTTAAGGCATAGTGTTTCCAATCCCCCTCCCACCCCACACCCTTTTCCTTCTATCTTTTTATTCCTCCTGAATTTTCCTCCAATCTTATTTTCATTCTTCTTTGCTTCCTTTAATTTTTTTTCCTTTGTCTTTTTTTCTTCTATTGTATACTCTTGTCATTTCAATCAGTTTACCTTACTATAATTCTCAATTTGTTTGTTTGTCAGTTCGTTTAATGTGCTCAATTTTCAAGGTTTGATGGGATCACCCTTCAGAAGTTATAATAGTTTGGTGAAGATCAGATTGTTAGCTAACTCCTCCCAGACAAATAGGCCTAAATGGATCAATTTTCAGGGTTTGATGGGGTTTATCCTGGGTTGGTTATAAAAGGTTTGGTGAAGATCAGATTGTTCAATAACTACTCCCAGACAGATAGGGCCTGAAGGGCTCAATATTTTCCAGGTTTGACTGAGATCACCTTGGAATGGTTATAAGCAAGTTTGGTAAATCCTTGCCCGTGGGGCTATTTTTTTTAAAATTTCTATTTTCACCTCCTATTTTCTTCTTTCCCACTGTACTTGCATTCTTTTCTTCTTTTCTTCCTTTTTATCCCTTTCTTTCTAACTCCCTAGGTTCAAGCATTATGGCTGAAATACCATTTTTGACATTTTTAGCCTTATACAGGGAAAGTAGGAGGTGTGGCCAGGTGGGACCCAGCTAATGTTACTCTGAGAGTGAAGTTGTATATACATGACAAATTTTTCAATCTGTAGCTCCAAGGGCTTTTCTTGCAAAAATACCATTTTTGGCTTTTTCTTGTTACCATGGCAACCATTTTCATTCAGATTTTTTTTATTTTTTTATTTTTTAGCCCATGTTTTAAGTTTGATCAAAACCTATCATCATGCCAAGTGGCAGAGAAATCCACACACAGGTTTGGCCAGAATGATGGTACAGGCAGGCCGGCCGGCCGACAGGCAGGCAGGCCGGCCGACAGGCAGGCAGGCAGACAGGCAGGCAGGCAGGCAGATTCTGTATTTTCCCAGACATGCCACCTGGCATAAAACCATCTCAGGGTGGGTCTCCTCCATCCCTAAAAGTTTGGTCAAAATCTAACAGAGGGATTTTGAGAAATGGAGGAACATAGTTAGTTACACAGTTACATATAGATAGATAGAGAGAGAGAGATAGATAGATAGAGATATATATATATATATATATATATAAAGCATTTTCAAATATGACTATTTCCTGTGGACACCTATTCCTAGTATAATTTGGATGTGTACCAAATTTGGCACTTTTATCAAAAACTGTATAATTGGTTCAAATATCCTGGCTAAACCACCCCACCATATCTCATCACTGAATTCATAAAGAATCCTGGGAATTTTTTTCCCTAATGGTTCACCTCACCTCACCTCACCTCACCTCACCTCACCTCACCTCACCTCACCTCACCTCACCTCACCTCACCTCACCTCACCTCACCTCACCTCACCTCACCTCACCTCACCTCACCTCACCTCACCTCACCTCACCTCACCTCCCCTGTACCTGTAACTTAAGCTACATGGGGGGGGTTTCCTCTAGATATTTAAAAATGAATGAAAAAAATAAAAAAAATTACTTATTTTTTTATTAAATAAAATAGTATTCAGAAGACTCTACAAACGCCCAACGTTTAGCGTGGGGACAACTTTTCGGCTACTAGGAAGAGTAATAAAATGGCTAAGATGTCCTACATATTGCCTAAACTTGGGGGCAAAAATTGTTTGGTCAGCACCAAGCTCTGCCAACCGGTTAGTTATTTATATTTTGAGCTATCTCATCTATCTGTAGTTCTGTTTGTATGTTCTTTACCTTTTTCTTCTTTTTTTTTTTTTTTTTTTTTTTTTTTTTTTTTTTTGTCTTGCCCTTTTTATTCCATATTTACTATGTGGTTAAACAATGTCAAGATGAAATCAACTGCTGGCCATGATTTTGACATATCCACTGCTCATATAAATAAACCTGCATACAACTGTCTTCATGACCCTCATCTGACAAGTTACTTCAACAAACCATCCATGGTGACAAAACTGATACATGGAAAGTAAGCTTAATCATTCCTTCTTCTGTGATAAATTTTTGTTACACTTTTGGAATGAAAGTTGCATACATTTTTTTTATTGTTCCAGTTTCATTATAGCACACATATCCAGTGTTATGTAGCAAGCTATTCTCATTCAATATTGATTATATTAAAATCAGGTTGTGTTCAACAGGTAGCTAAGTATTCTGTAAACTTATTTTTAAATATACATATATATTATAATTCCATCCTTAACAGGAAGTTTTATAGTAAGATGTTGTTTTGTTGTTGCCAGTTTTTGGTTGTTTTTTACCAAAGAACTTGTTATCACGGCTAAATTTTGCTTCATTGGGAATCTTATTCTTCTAATGAAACTTCTTCTGACCACCAGTGCTGAAGTCCCTGGTTCAACTCCTGGTCATGGTTGAGTTATTTTTTTTCCTTCTTTTTCCTTCTTTTTCCTTTTTTTTTTTTTTTTTTTTTACCCATTATTAAGTTCAAACATTAAATCATAAGTGATCAAGCAGGTTTTTGGCTAGAAATTTCCCTCTTTCATTGACTAGTTAGGCAAGTTAGTGCGAAGGTGTATGTTGCACTGTTTTTTTGTTTTTTGTTTTTTCATTTTTGTTGGATTATTTTTTTTTTTTTTTTTTTTTTTTTTTTTTTTTTTTTTTTTTTTTTTTTTTTTTTTTTTTTTTTTTATGTATATTTTCCTTCCCCCCTCCCACCTCCACATAATTAATGCACAATACTTCTGGTTATTATCTAACCTTTCAAAAGTTGGCTTAAATAGGACACAAGAATTTATACTGCAACCTTGATATATATATATATCAATCCTTTCTTAAAAGCTATCTCACATTTTAAGTGTTTTTCTACAGGCATACATGGTGTTGCCAGGGATATAATGATATGCCCACATTCATTGAGGTGTAGCCAAATGGGACCCAGCCTATGTCCAGGAGTCTGGCCAAGTACCATTTTTGATATTTTTAGCCTGACACTCCCAAATAATAGTGTAGCCAGGTTGGATCCAGTTCATGTATCCCTCAGAGTCATGATGTATGTTATTGCCAAGAGTTAGATGTCAGGTTCAAGGGTTTATACTAAGTACCATTTTGGCAGCGGTGTAGCCAAAGTGTGGCAGAGTGTGGCTATAGCACACCAATCAAGACTGAACACCTTCTCCTCAGAATTAGATTCACTCTCTCACTACTCTGGAACATTTTGTGACAATTCTGCACAGTTAATATGTACAATACCTGCTGCACTACCCTTAGCAAAAAGAGGTTGTTGTTTGTTTATTTTTGGCAAGATCAGCCTTCATTAACTCCACAACAACATGCAGTAGAACTTCGGTTTTCTTTAATTTTTTTATTGTAATTTATATCCACACAATCCCACCAGTACCAAACGTTGATCACACAAAATATTTATAGAATCAACGTTTAATTATTTTAAGGATACACAAAGGCCTGTGCTGTGGTGGGTGCAGCAAGCTAGTGGATACAGCAAAAAAGAAAGAAAAAAATTGAATTAGCTAATAATAAGTTTTTTTGTTGTTTTTTTCTTTGCAGGTGTCCCTCCATTTGATAAGAGCATATGTCGAGGCAGTCTAAATTGTCTGGTTTCTTCTCTGCTGGCTTCCCTCTGTTTGATATGAGTATAAACCCTAATCATAGAGATAACAGTCATACTGCTGAAGTGACTGAACGGTCACACTTTCCTTTGACTACAGATTCTGGTATTCTCATGTATCCAGTTCTTCCTGTGGACCCTGACATAGACTTACAGGTGGAACTATTTCATCGGAATATGAACAACACCTGGTTACACTGGGACCTTACCAATCATGTTTGGTTAACTATCCCACCCATCAAGACAATGAACAGAAAGGGTCCTTCAAGACAAAATGGTTTAGCCTACTTTTCAGTAAAGAATGGCTGGAATATTCTGGCAAGGCAAATATAATGTTGTTTTTTTCATGCAGGATGTTTGGTGTACCATATGCTGAGAAAGGAGAGGACAACTGGATATCATTTAGTGTAACTGAAGGTAATTGGAAGAATAGTGTTAAGCCTATTCGTGGCCATGCATACACATGATACTACATTGCCAGCATGGTGGCTCTGGAAACGTACCTGCAAGGAAATTCAATTACCATCCAACTGAATCACTGAATCAACAATGGTCAGAATAGTTTTCAAGAAGACAGAGAGAAATATCACACTATCATTAGGTACTTGTTCACTTGATGGAAATTGTCAAATTTTTGGTAAAACAAAACCTTTCGTGGTCATAATGAGAGTGTGAACTCAAAAAATATATGAAATTTTCTTGAGCTAGTATCTCATCAAGCTAAGTATGACTGTGTACTCCAATATCATCTACAGAATGCATGAAAAAATGCCACTTACTTATCTCAAGAAATCCAAAACCAACTTATAGGAGCCATGGCTGACAAGGAACTTCAGCAGATCATAAGGGATGTGAAAAAAGCTAAGTTGTTACACTTAATGGTGGATGAGACACCAGAACCAGCACATCAAAAGCAGGTTCCTTTTGTTTTGCACAATGTAGACTCTGAATGTACTGTGCAGGAAGGGTTCACCAGTGTACATGAAGTGATGCAAACAGATAACCAATCCCTTGAGCAAGCAGTGAGGAATGTGTTCTTTGAACATAGTTTAGAATTGGACAATATATGTGGCCGGGGCTACAATGGAGCTGCAAGTATGAGTGGCCAATACACTTGTCTTCAGAGTAAGATTAAGGCTGAAAATGATAGGGCTATTTATATTCATTGTTATGCTCATATCTTAAACCTTGTTTTGGTAATTTTATGTTCAAGAAACTGTAATACAGAGACTTTTTTGGAACAATTGCAGCTCTCTATGATTTTTTTTTGCTTTAGTTCCAAACGACATGCTATCTTTATGAAAGTATAGAGAGAATGTGATATTTCTCAATCAGTTACTCTCCAGCGGCTGTTTGATACCCGCTGGTAATGTCTAGTTGATAGCCTTCCAGCCCTTGGTGTTTCTCTTCCTGCAGTTATCATTTCCTTGGAGAGCATTAGCGATGAAGAAAGGAATAGTAGGTTAGTGTGTGATACTGGAGGGTTATTAATGCATATCACCAAATTTCATTTCTTTTTGGAATTTGAGGTTTTACTGGACTTTTTTATGCATACCAAGCAATTGTCAGACTATTTACAGCAACATGATATAGACTTCGTATGAGCTACAGATATGATTACATCATTACAGTTAGTGCTTCAGGATAAACATTCAGATGGATCATATGAGGAATACATCACTAAAGCAGATGAGAAGTGTAGAAAATTTGAGATAGATGATGTGCTATCAATTCCTAAGTGCCGACGCATTTCTAGCAGAATTGATGAAACTCCTTGCAATGTCATCATGAACCAGCAAAATACCACTACAGAGTCGAGCTTTTCTTTGACACTCTTGATTTAATTTTGAATGGTCTCAAAAATCACTTTTGTGGTGCTTCATGTGATGTTCTTCAAGAATTTTCTGCTCTTATCCTTCCAAACTATCAATTGGTGACAATTCTGGAATTTGCATACTGAGTAATTTCTATGAGAATGGTATTGATCAACTCCACTACTTGTTGAGTACGAAGTATTTTGACATCACCCTGAATTCTACACCTGTAAGTCAATATCTGAAGTATTAAACATTTACACAAAAAAGCAACTCATATCAGCATATCCAAATATAGCTAATCTGTATCCAATATGTCTGACACTCTTCAGCTGAACACTCATTCTCTAAATTGAAACTTGTAAAAACTGTACTGAGATCAACTATGGGAGAAGCATGTCTATCATCACTTCTCTTACTAAGTATTGAAAGAACTCTTTCTGACAAAGTTGACTTCAATGGCCACACTAATACTGAAAGGCTGGTTACGCCTCTGATTTTGGCATTATAGATCCACACGCATAAGAAGAGGTGTGGCCAAGTGGTACAAATTTACTTTGGCTAGCTAAAAAAGACATTCTTGGTGTACGATGTGTCTATCCTGAAGATTTAGCTTCATTTTGTTTGATGCTTTGGTCACAAAGTAGATAAACGTACAATACACATATAAATGCAAACATATCCACATATGTATAGACCAGGGCGAAGTGGACCCTGGAAGTTTCTGATTGGTAGATATGTGCCTCAACCAGTTGGCTATGGTTTATTTAAGCTTTCCCCAGGCAACACTAATTCCAAATGTATATGGGTTCATGAATCTAGCTCCTCTAGTCCAATTATTTTTCAGAAGTTCAATTTTTAGCATTTTTAACTCTACACACCAATAGGAATAAGTATGGCAAAGTGGGATCCAGCTCATGTTACACCTAAAGTCAATGTTGTGTATGCATATGTAGTTTTAGGTCTGCAGCTCCAAGGATTTGTCTCACAAAAGTACTATTTTCATGTCTACCTTTTTTTTGGCCTGACATGAACACAGAGAGAAATGTGGCCATGTAGATGTAATTAAAATGTTCCCCAGATGAAATTAATTCCAAATATATATGGGTTAGTGGGTGCAAACATTTTTTCCAAATTACTTTTTTTGGCATTTTTAGCCTGACATGCCCAGAGCAAGATGTATGTGAAGGTGGGACCCAGCCAGCCAGCCAGCCCATGTCACTCCTAGAGTCAATTAGTGTATGCATACCAAGTTTAGGTCTGTAGCTCCAAATGTTTGCCAGGCCAAAATATAATTTTTGGCTTTTTCTCATCACATGTATGCATGCATGTATACACACAAGCATGAACACACATGCATGCATGCATGTAAATATGCATGTACACACAAGCATACACATACATGCATGTACACATGCATGTACACATGCATGTACACACACAAGCATGCACACACAAGCATGCACACCCACACACACATCCACACACACACATGCACGCATGCACGCACGCACGCACGCACACACACACACCATTTTTAAATAAATTAAGAATAATATGTAATTATTTATATTTTAGGTATGTAACACCAAGCCTACAAGTGGTGTGCCAAAGTCAAAAGGAACATAATCAGTATCGCATCTTCATTGACCAAGAAACACAAAAGACCAAGAAAAGGAAACAAATTGAAATCATCAAAAAAGAGAAGGTGGTTTTCTATCGTTTAATTGAGTCTGAGTTTATCAGGAGTACAATTAAAATATATTAATTTTGTACTCTCTGCAAGTAGAATAATTTCATCCATTTAAACTATAATCTTTTTATATTCATAAGATACATAATTCCCTTATATGTTTACAGATGTTAAACTTCCACCAAGGTAAGATTGTAAGAAAATGATCAGTGAGGAAAGTTGCTATGTTCTACACTATACTAAATTTGTTTTACTTCATAATTACAATAAATTCTCCAGACAATAGAATCGTAAGTTTATTGATAATATTTTACAATCGTTTTCCTTTGATGTTATAATATAATAGGGGACATGCTTATATTCTCTCTCTTTTTTGATTATTCATCTGACTCATACATGCACCATCAGTCATATAGTTATTATTGGATATTTATTTCATTTTCAACAGAGAACTGACAATAAGTTGGAGAGTTCTGATCGAATAAAAATTAGATTTTATCATCTGGATGAGAAAAAACTGAAAATGAAGGAGGATGAATTGAGAGATAGGGAACAAAAGTTGAGAATAGAGAAAAAAAAAGGTTTGGTACTACGACACATCCAAAGAGAGTTGGAAAATCTAAAGAAGAGGAACGAAATATCTCATAGGAAGTTGAAAAAGGTTCTGAATCAGCATGATCAGTCTCGGGGAGATTCAAGAGGAAGCAGTTATATAATAAGGAGTGAGCTAAGTGGAAAATTGCGCTCATTGCAACTCAGAAGAATGGATGTCAATGAAAGAATCAGGACACTGACTGAAGTAAATTAAATTGATATGCAGTCTCTGTATAATTAATAAATTATGTGATTGTGGCATGCTTGTACACAGATGATGGTGGAATATTTTTATGATAACAATATATTTTTTAATCTGAATAATTTTCGTATCATACAGCTGGAAGTTTTGTGGAAGAAGCATGGTGACTATGCCTGTCTAATGCAGGAACAAGAGGAGGGTAGACTGGAGAAGGAATGGGAGGAAGATGAGGATAGTAGAACAGAAAAGCAAGGAGCACTTTTGTTCTCTTACCTGCAAAGAGATGTACCCAGTTTCAGGCTAAGAAAGAAATTCAGCATAAATAGTAGTAAGTCAAACTAGCTAATTTATTCAGTATGGAATCTGATTTGTAAGATGTTTTGGACTATGATTTTATACATTTTCTTTAGTTCAAGGAATAGTAAATAACATGTATTTCCTTAATATGTGATCGTAAATATTAATCAATTTTTTCCCAACATAATCACGATTCAAGAATCCTTCAAACTCCACTACCCCCACCCCCCCTCCCTCTCCCAAAGAATTATGTACCAAAAGCTGGGAAGCACTTGAAATCTACCTTTTAAAAAAGGAGAAAAATGAAGTTAAAAATATGATGCCAATCAAAATTTAGCTGGCACTTCTCTATATTATTAATATTTTTTGGTTTACATTTGCTACAAAATTCATCAAGTTACCAGAAGTAGCAAAATACCTTGAGCCAATAAGTGTAATTATTTTCTAACTCTGGCAGCTATAAAGACTAACAACTTCTGCTTCTCTCTAGTTGGTGTGGAATTTTGGTTTTAATTTTTTTTTTTTTTTTTTTTTTTTTTTTTTTTTTTTAATTGGAGGTATGAATATTATTACTAAACACTGATTAATACTGTCACACAAATAGAATAAAATTACTGAATGTTTCAGGGTCACAGAGGCAAGTCTTTTTTATAGAGTAATTGAAAGTGGGGGGGGGGGGAAGGGGGAATGCATATAAACTATACATATTTGGAGAAGATAGGAAAAAAGGGGGCGGGGGAAATTGGGGGGGAAATTGGGGGGGGGGGAAAGGAAATGCAAGCCCAGGTTCAAACTGCTAACGTTCAATTTAGGAATCCCCATGGAAGGCGATTTTACGGGGGGGGGGGGGGGGTTATGGAATGCGTGTGTTCCAACAGATAGCTAAATGGTTGAATTAATATTGATAAAACTTTGTAAACAACCTTGGTGGGAAAAAATATATATTAATTTTCCATAAAAAAAAATGAGAGAGGACCCAGTAAGACACACTTACACGTCTACTAATCAGGAAATCCTAGGTTTGAATGCAAGACTGTACTCTTTTTTTTTTCTTTCTTTCTTTTTTCCCTCCTTTTCATTTTTTTTCCTTCAATCCTTTCTCCTTGTATTGAAAATGGAAATATACTTTCACAACTTGAAAAATGAGATTTTTCAAACCAAAACCGGACTAAAACCTTCCTAGGCATACTTTGATCATATGCGCAATGTTTTATATAAATGAGTTTGGATGTGGAACGGTATATAGTGAACATACATACATAGTAGGAAAAATTTTATTTACATACAATTTTATATATAAAAAAAAAAATTTCATTATATGTACATATGTAAAATACAATCTATATTGGTTTCTCTTTTTAAAAATTATGAACACAGGAGCCAATTGCAGACAACCAGCTTTACTGATCCTATCCTCTCCATTTTAATGCTCATTTCCTTGCTAGTTTGAGCCGATCTTAGCTCAAGAGTGTGTTGTATATACACATCACATACATATATATGCAAGTGTATAAACATTAATAGCAATGATATGCATTCATGTTAAATATATACAAGTGTATAAACATCAATAGCAATGATATGCATTTATGTTAAGGTCAACAGATACAAGTTGCAGTTGAAAGGAAATATTTTTAAGAATGTATTGCATGTATATAGCTATATGAATTACATATATACAAGTGTATGAACATTAATAGCAATGTTATACATTCATGTTAAGTAAATATTTTCAAAAAGGATTAAATGTACATAGCTATACAAACTACATATATGCAAGTGTATGAACATTAATAGCAATACTATACATTCATGTTAAGGTCAAACAGATCCTAGCTCCAGTTTGAAAGGGAATATTTTCAAAAGACAAGAAAATCAACAGCAGATCAGGTATCAAACAGGAAAAAAATTCAAAACAACACGCAAGAGATTTCCTCATGAAGAAACTAATCAATTAAAGGAATGGATCCAGCGCCAGCAGAACCAGTGCATTATCCAGCTGAAGCAGAAGAGAGAAATGTGGCATGAAGAACGCCACAAGTTGTTTGAGCTTCTCTTGAATGAGGTGCCAAGGGAGGTGGAACCCAGAGAGAGAGTTTCTTTCCTAAATGGACAGAAAAAGGCTGATGATAATTCATTAGACTATGTAAGGCAATGCTCTAATAGATTCATGAAATACAGTGACACTTCTGTTTAAAATGGCACATAATCACAATGATATCTGATAGTTTTTCTGAACCACTGTAAAAGTTCTATAATTATATTGAGTGTTAGGCCAAGTAATTTAAACTTCATGTTTCATTGTGTTTAGCAAATTTAATGAACTTGACAAAATACTCAATCTTATTTTCTAACTTACATGAATTTGACAGAGCTTAGCATAATAATTTTATATAGAATGGAAGCATATTTTAAAGCTTATATAATATCTCCAGCAGACATACACAGCATTGCCTGGGATATAGAAATTTCCACAGGAAAAAGTGTGACAAATTATACTCCAGCCCATTTTCATAGGGTTGTGACCAGGTGGGACCTAGCCCTAAAGTCTATGTGTCTAAATATTTGTCATAAGTAAAATTCCTTAAGTTTTTTTCCGCACATGCCCACAGAAAACAATATAGCTGGCCTAACTTTTGAGGCCTAAAACCATCCTAGGTGTATTATCTGTGTACCCTGAACAGCAGGTTTAATTGGGTATGATACTATGGGGAAATTTTGATACATAGCTAACTATTACTAGCCTGACACATCCAAAGGAACTGGTTAGACATAGTTGCACCCATGTTGTTTCCAGAGTTATGATGTGTGTACTTATTAAGTTTTAGATCTCTAGGTCCAAGTGTTTGTCATTAGTACCTTTTTTTTTTGTTGCATTTTTAGCCTCACACTGCCATAGGAAGAGGTGTTGCAAGTTAACCTCAATTTTTGGTGCTAAAATCCATCATTTATGTATAATGTGTGTACCATCAAGAGTGGCTTAAATTTGGTATGGTAGTTTGACAGGAAAATGGATAACATAAACATATATACACACATATAGTAACATTTTATCCTAGCATGCCCAGAGGAGGATGTGCGACCAGATAGGACAAGCCCATGTCATTTCCAGAATGATGATGCATGTGCATGGAAAGTTCCACATCTCTGCTCCAAATAACCTAAGTACCATTTTTGACATTTTTAGCCTGATGCCCACAAGAAGAGATTTGGCCAGATGTGACGAGTTAGTGAGGCAATCAACTGCAACAAGGAAATATGGCCCACATGGAAAGCTTATTCCATGACAATTTGCTGGAATGGGTGTGATAGACATAGCTTGGTAATGATTGGCACACAGGCATGAGATGGGAGATGGTCCTGGCCAAATTTACATGCAGAAATGTACTCTTCAATATCATTATCAAAACTGGGTAAGTATGCTATTTACCGAACTCCGTCTTTGGAACTTGCTACTTGGCTTCGAATCCAAAGACTTGCTACTTGGCTTCGTGGATAAGCTCAAGAATTGAGAGATGTGATTAGAATGAAAACACCAGAGCAATAAACAAGCAGGCCAGCATCCTCACTAATGTGATCCATTGAACCCCGAAATTTTTTCAAGATGTCAGGAAGACCACCCTTGTGGTTAGGAAACGCAGCTTGAATAAGGTGAAGGAGATCAAGGTTCTTGTGGTCGTTATGGGCATGGCCTTCAAGTTCTTGAAGACAAAGTTGTCACTATGTATGACTGTTATATAATTGGCATTTTGGGGCATCTCACAGAGGACAGGGAATTGTACAGCATCAGTGTCAAACTCAGCCATATCTTTATCCAGATTTGGGTTCTCTATCTCATTTTAGCAGTGACTGTTGAGGAAGGATGCCAGAGGATTATGTTTTGTAGTAATGGCAAATATTGGCTGACCAGAAAGGAAGATTCAGCACTTCTTAGCAGCCCATGCCACAATGAGAAGTACAGAGTTCAATAATAGTGTAGTGGATTTCTGCATCAGTGAGAATGTGATCCAGCCTGGACAGATCTTCACTTTCTGTGGTGTTTCTGCTAAAAAATGGATCCAAGACCAATGGGTATCACATCTGTGAGGAGGAAGATGATTAGGAGACATTAGAACACTGATGTAGAGAATTGGTTGACAATTTAATGCCCTAAAAAAGCATTGACATGGGAGTCACCCCAAAGGAAGTCATTCTTACTATTGAGGTGAGAAAGGAGATAATAAGGTGCCAGGCTGACTGCATCAGGGCTGCCAATCAGTTGATTGACAAGACCAAGTAAGAGCAAAGATCAGTTCTGTTGGATGGGAGTGAGAACATTTGATAGCTTGGCTTGTCATCACTAATGTGATAACCATCAAAAGAGAGATAAAATGCAGTGAATTCTATACTCTTTTGACAAATCTAAAAAATTTTAGCCTGAGAGAAAATTTGTCATTTCTCATACCACCGAATATGATAGTCAGCATGACAGGCAGGGCCCTCATTGTAGATTAGGACATACTGCTCACTGATGGAGAAAAGATCATATTATATGTGCATTGACTTGTAGCATCTGAAAAGGATGTGGATATGTTAGCAATTGCTACAGTAGGAGTAGTAGACTGGAATTTCTCCCGTTTAACAAGGCTTCTGAGGTTTAAAAATCCACACAGAGCATGAGTCATTCTGAGTTCTTCTTGCCCACATCTACTATTGGTGCGCAGCCACTATGGGTGCATACTAGTCAGTGGGCTCTGTTTGGTAATAATCCCCTGTAACTCAAGTTGCTAAATCCCATCCTCAGTTGGTCCCAGGTATGTGTAGGAAAGTGTCTAAGGTGTGTTGACATAGAAAGGCATAGCCTCTTTAGTGAGCACAGTCTTTTAAGTCTTACCAGGTATGGTTTTAATCTGATGATCAAACATTGTCAAAAATTCCTTGATAACTTCTTCTTTAGAAATTGAATGAGTATCATTCAGAATTTTAGGAAAATATTCATTGATTAAAGAGAGTGACTTCCGGACAATGTGTGAATTGATCCACACAAGTGAGCAGGTGGTACATCCTGGTGATGATGGTTACTGGTAGTAGCATTCTGACTAAGTCAATGTATATGATGTCAAAACAAGCATCACACGTCGGAAAGGATAAGAGGGTGCATTTGTGTCCCTGGACCATAGCACATTGCCACTGTACACAGGAGTGCATCCAATGGCGAATATTGGTGTTTATTCCTTTCAGAAAGAGTTCTGCATTGCTCGGATTCCACTGTGGGAGAGATCATATACAGAATCAAACACAGTGCATTGCCAAGCAAGTGGTATCAGGTTATTATGTGCCAGTGAAAATATCACAGTAGAGTGGGTCACTAAAGTTAGCCAGTGAGATAACTTCCAGAAGGAGTGTTGAAAATGTGGAGGACTGAAGGGCATGGATCTGAGAGTCTCTGCATCTTGGCCATAGCAGCAAAGTCCACAGCATTGATTTCAATATGTGAGAGAGTATTAGCAACTACATTGTTGAAATGGCTATTAGAGATGAACTGAGAAATGTAGTCAAGGTAATGGGCTTGACAAAGTAAATCACGATTGAATCGAGATTTCAGAGCAAAAAATCAGTTGTTAGTTGTCAACTAGAACATGAAATGGTGGCCCTTCAAGCAAATTCCAAGATGTTTAATGGTGAAGTACACAGCGAGTAGTTGGTGGGACTAGTAATGGAGACATTGTCAATGTTGGTATAGACTAAAGGTACATCACTGAGGACTTGGAGGAGTGTATGTGCATTCCTGAGACCAAAGAGCATATTCACTAACTCAAACAAACCAAATGGAGTTGTGACAGCAGTTTGAGGGACATCTGAAGGAGCAACTGAGATTTGGTGCACACACACACACTGCATTGATTTTAGAAAAGATGGTGGCACCTTGCTATGACAAAGAAAATCGTGAATGTGAGGAATTAGACAGTGATCCTGTGTAGTGGCACAGTTGAGGGCACAGTAGTCACCACAGGGACACTTATCACCTGGACTCTTCATTGCTTAAATCCCTGTTTGGTTGCATGGAGACAGACAGGTGCCATACGTCTGGAACAAGGTGAAATTGGTGGCCTTGTTGTCTCAATGTGATGAGTAGCATCACGTTTAACAGGTGTATCTGGCATGCTGTTCTTTTGAGATTTTTAATGCTCAATATCCTTTAGATATCTCTATTCTACCAGCCATAGCCCCTAATGCTAGTACTGGAGATCCAAAACTCTCGTATCATAGATGCTCTACACATTATCCTGGACCACCAGTTATGGTCTGTATTTCAGAGACAGGATACCAACACATGACCAACAGCCACCAGATCACCTTCGCTATCTGATTCGTGATTGACAATCACCAAATTAAGAAATTAACTCTGAAACTTGGAAATATTGTTTGGGATAATGTCTATATATTTTATCTTATGTGCACTGTTGATTACTCTTGTGTTTAAGGAGGGAGAAAAGTGGTATACCATCACTACTGATTTGTCCCTATTCTGTTGCACAGGCATCCATTTTATTCTTGTGTTGTCTTTGTATGTACCTTACATGTTTTTATGAAAATGAATATATATTTTACTGAATGTCACATTTCTGTTTCAAGGACTGATATGTTTCCAGTGGTAATAATATCACAACTGTTACAGATAAGTTAAAGTTTAATGAGTTTGAACATCCTGAAAACTGAGATTCCTGATGGGTGTGTTGAACTTTAATCAACTGGCTTTTTTTCTTCTTTGAACCAGTTTCATTACCACTTATCAATACTAATTGCAAGATTTTTTAGTCTGGATCTACCTATCTAACAGTTTTTTTTTTCCCATTGTAACACAATCATCCCTGCAATTGTGCAAATGCTGTGAAACAAATTTTAAAAAAATAATTCCCTTTCCAATAAATCAAATACAGTTATTTTTTCTCCTCTCGTAGTGTTTGTATTAAGGATGTGTATACATGAAGTGGGTAAAAGAGAAAAAGATAAAATGATAAAATCAATCAACAAAACTAGGCACTGAATTTCCATTGCATTCTTTCAGTGTTCTGCCAGATCAAGGAAATACTGAAATGGGTCCAAAAAATTAGTGATAGCTCTATCACATAGCTATACTGATATTACTGAAGTGAAGTTGGAGGCTTTCTTAAATATGCATACCTTAGAATAAATAGTTAAATATCTAAAGAATATTCTATGATTGTGATTTACATGAGTTGTAGTTATCTATGATTTTAGAATGTATGTCACACTCCTGGCCATTTTAAAGATATGCGAATATGTGAATGAATTTATGCCATTTTATCACTTTTTTATGTTTCATTATTAGAGATCTACTCAAGAGAAGAGGAAAATCATTCTTCCAATTTTGTTTGGGAAAAGTTTGGCTTTGGAAAACAATTACATGTGACATGACATTTTTAAAGACATTCGTACAATTTTCATATGACTAACTCATTTTTTATAATCGGGTAATATTCTCATGAGTGCAATATTTCTATGTAATTGTATCACAAGGAATCACTAAACAATTGTAAGAATAATGATTAATTGTGCTAGAGTGGTCAATGTTGCTGTATATCAAATATTTACACATAAAAAAATTTTGTTTTATTATTGGTATTGAGAATACTCATGAGGATTTGTAATACTGTCCTATCTATAGGCTATATAGCTATCGCTTCTGATCTCTCTTCATTCACATTGACTCTAATAACTAGCCGATGTATTCCAGATTTTAGCCACTGGTAATTTCTGACAACTTACTGCTAATACAATTTACACAACAAAGCTTATCATACAAAAGATTGCTTTGGAACAACTGTCATGAACTATTATTGGTGGCTGGACAACCCCACAATCATGACAAGATGTGACAACACTGGACATTTCAAATGATCACCCAGCTATGTGGGTATTTGGTATAGCTATGTGCATATCTGGTGTAATCTATATATAGTAATAGTTCTAGTGAGGTTTCTCAAATGAAATATATTTACAAACTGGACCCAAGCAGAAAAGTTGGCATAGATGATGACCTTAATATTATACTCATTGAAATTTGATGGAAGGAACCTAAGAATAACAATTTAGCTGATCAAAAAAGGACACCATCAGAAATCAATGATAGCCAGATATCTGGAACTTACACAACTCTGATTTAGATGAGGATTCCTATGATCTATCCACATTTGGATTAAGGTTAATATGATGTCACAGAACTGCTGTTTATCACAGATCTGTGTAAGTGACATTTGTTATCATGGCAGATGAAAAAAGTAATCAATGAAACGAATACCGAAGGAACATGACATGGTTTGGGCAGATGAAAATCCACATCCATCCCTTAGTCCCCTTCCAAATGACTCATTCACAAACTCAATATGAAAAGTTCCTAACATCAGTATGTAGTTGCCTTTTGTGAGCAGCTACCATAGCTTCAGCTAATATTATTCTGCAAGCTAGGATAGCTGCCCCGCTCCCTAGCCTATAAACAATTCTACCACTGTAAATAAACTAAGGCTACCTAACTGTGGTTATGAATAGTTAACAGTAGGTTCACACACTCAGTCTCCCTTCAAAATAGATAGTATTAAATACTGGTCAGAGACTCTCTGTACCAGCAACCAAAAATGATCTTTCCAATATTCAATATACACTATGACACTATCAATTACTTATAACATGGACACTCTACATAATAACAGTTTAGTTGTGTCTTTTTATAGTCAGGCCATTTGGGGGGGGGGGGCCTGGCGCCCTGCCTGGCTGGCTGTTTGTTTATTAACTGAGTTTATTGTATTACTTCCTTGTCTTTGTTCTTATAATTAATTTATTTCACCAGAAACCCATAACTCACATTATCACAATTAGCTATCTTAATTAACTTTGTTATTATCATCTTTCTCTATTCAATCATCCTTCTTATTCATTTCTTTACTCTCTTTCTTATTATTAACTTTGTGATGTCCTTTACTTGTTCCCTGCCTTGTCATAGGCAGAGTCACTGGGAGTAGTCTTGGTGGCTCTGACACCTTTATATAGGTTGTCACTCAACATTATTTAAATCTGTTTCTCTGATTGCATTATGTGATAGGCTGATTTATTCCTTGCACAGGAATTAGAGGTAATTTGCCAAATTGGATCTTGGTTTCAAATCTCATCAGATTGTAATGATGAGTTGAAATCTGACCAGGTTACAATATAACCAGCTTTCAGTACATTTGGGTGATCAATGATGCATCCTTTTAATTCAAGCATCTTCCTCGATCACTGAACACTTGAATTTTGCCATGATAAGTCTGCACAAGATGCTTAGTGCATGGAAGCAGTTCATTTCCTTTGGCATCAATTCCTGCAGGAGGAAAACTGAAAAGGATACAAGGGGTTCAGCTTGGACAAGAAATTGAAGATACTTATCAGTTCTCATACTTCACTCTGAGTTTCTTGTTACATGTTCTTGGAAACTGTGACCAGGACTCCTTGAAATGCCTCCTTTGATTGGTTGGTAAATAGTACACATCTTGGGCAAATTGGTGAACAGGTCCTTTAATCCAATACTATCTAAGAGGTAGATTACATTTCTTGGGGAACCTCTCAATCAGAAAAAAATATATATAATATGCAAGTATTGTTTATCAGCAGTAGACCCCACTGTAGGTGGCACAGCTGTGACAGTTGAGATTAATGAAAATCAATTAAGTGATTTATGATCTGTTGTTTATTGAGCTGAGGGAAATTCTAGTCAAATATGTGATCCCTATTGCAACATGAAAAATAATGTGGCAGATGCAAGCTGGTACAAGTTACCTACACCACATACAACTGACCTACAAACAATACTAGTGAGATCATTTTATGTGATTTTATGTGTTAAGATTTGAGTTGAATAATGCCACAGAGCTTTTTAAACAATTTAATAATACAAGTTTATGAGGATTTCACAGACAAATTAAACAAAAAATGGCTATGAATTAGTTAGTTAAAAGGAATACTGTATAGATTTGTCCAATGTTAATGGTGTATATATTATAATGGAGCTTCTTCTGTTTGTTTGTCTGTTTGCTTGGCCATCAACTCCTCTCATAGTTCTCAACCAATCATGACCAAATTTTGTGAGCAGACCAAGAATATACTGGATTGAAATCGAAGGGGGTTGAAATTTCAACAAGGGCAAGGACTAAGGTGTAGGTCCATTAAATAAACTTTACTATTCATGAGAAACCACCAATAATGTGAAGTTGAAATCTGATCCCATTCCAAAAGGTTCTAGAGAAAGTTGTTTTTACCAACCACACATAAGTTCTAGAGATGCATTCATAAGATTTACTTTAGAAGTGCTCCACAAATCCACCACTCCCTCTCTCTCTCTCTCTCTCTCTATATATAACATTAAGCAAACTGAATTTTATTTACCAAACAATATCTAAGCACAGCCTGACTATTTAAAAGTAGCTAAAGCAGGGAAACCAAGGTAGAGTGAAGTATATTGAGAAAGCAAAATAACAAAGGAAATGATCGTCAATTTACTTAACCCGTCCCTACCTCCTGAAACAACCCGCTCCCTGCTTTTTCACCCTTTTCCCTTTGAAACGCCCCTCTTTTAGTCTTTGTTTACAAGCTTATTTTGTGGTGTGGAAGTGGTGTGGAAGTGTTGTTAGTACGTTGCTATATAGCAATGACAAGCAGTGCAGCCTCCAAAGAGATATTTTGTAGCTATGGTAGGGAGCCTGAAGTTACATATTTCGTGCAGAAATTAAAACAAGATCTGGAAAGTAGAGGGTGAGTGCCATTAATGATTGTTCATTCTGTGTACCAAACGCTCCAGGCAGGGAAAAGAATTGGGCACTACTCAAGTGTACAGTAGTACCCAATAAAAACGGGTAAAATAAACATTCCAGTCAAGTAAACATTCTGGTCAAGTAAACATTGTGGTCAGGATCATTGGAGTTGAACTCACCATGGATGTACTGCTCTGGGTGCAGATCAAATAGCTTTCTGGGTGGGTCAGCTGGTCAAAGGGAGATGGGTGAGTATTGCCCAACCACGAACAAGGATTCCTTCACCTAGTGACTAAGAAAGATGCTCCTATTTTACTAGCCCTTATAAAAATTTTTAAAAATGTTATTGGAAGCATTATACATTCAGGCATGTGGGCAGCTACAACAAAGAATCTACCACGAGGGAGAGTGCAGGCTGGACAACTGGGTCCATTGCTTTACCGGCCCACTCCATTGCTTTACCGGCCCACTCCATTGCTTTACCGGCCCACTCCATTGCTTTACCGGCCCACTCCATTGCTTTACCGGCCCACTCCATTGCTTTACCGGCCCACTCCATTGCTTTACCGGCCCACTCCATTGCTTTACCGGCCCACTCCATTGCTTTACCGGCCCACTCCATTGCTTTACCGGCCCACTCCATTGCTTTACCGGCCCATGTCACAGTGAACCACTCCACTAACTTTGTATGACTCCCATGACAGGAGGAACAGAGCAATCACATTGAATGTTATTGGAAAAATTGTAAGCAGTGATTCAAATCCATGGCTGGGGTACATCATACCATGCTAGATGGCCACCTGGATGAATTCATGTGGAGAGAAATACATGGTAATACTGGAACCAGTGCATTGAGAAATGTCCCGAAAGTCATAAGTGAATAGTACCCCACACCATTATTCAAACTCTGTGGCCACGAGTTACTTGAAGTGGTTGACTGTGGACTCACACTTGCCAGGAGTTAATTTTTTGAGTTATACTTTACCCGTTTTCATTTGGGACCACTCTAATACAGTAATACCAATAACTGGAGTGTCTGATGCATAGAGATTACATCATGGTTGGTTTGCATGTAGCTGAATACCTCATATGTAATATATTACAGAATAATTTCCTCTGGTTCAGTCTAAATTAACCTGTGGGTGTGTTCACCTGTGTTTCTGTTTGTTGGACAGCCAGTGGCTTGACTCAAATGGGCTTCTGGTTTTATTTATTTTTTTATCCGTAACTTTTTTGTTGATCTTGTTGTAGTTGTTAGGAAACTTCCTCAGGAACACCAGTGCTAAGGTCTCAGGTTCATTTCCTGGTCAGGGTTGGGTTTATTTATTTATTTATTTATTAATTAATTTATTTATTTATTTATTTTTTTTTTTTATTTATTTTTTTTTTTTATTTATTTATTTATTTTTTTTTTTCTTTATTTATTTTTTTTTTACTCCTGATTAAATCATTATCAGGTCAAACTATTAAATTGTAAGTGAGAGGGTTTTTGGCTGGAAATTTCCAGTCTTGTTATTGTTGTTGGTAACTTCCTGGACTTGCCTGGTTAATTTGACTATACCACTTTTATTCATCGTCTATTGAGAGAATTTTTTTAAAAATTCAAATCCCAATGTGTTTTACTTGCTGTGAATTTTATTGGAAACTCTTTTAAACAATGGTGCCATGTATAAAATAGAAAGAATGATGATTGTCTTGTCAACAATGTTGCTAGATTTTCTGTGTGGCTGGATACGGATGACATCTTGTCCGGGAGTGACTGGCACGGAGCCTTGGGGACAGCACTGGATGGCTGCAAGGCCATCATGCCCATCATCACTCAGAAGTACACCATCTCTAACTTCTGCAAGGGAGAGCTTTACATGGCTGACAGCAACAACAAACTCATCTTCCCTGTGTTTCTAGAAGATGTTGACCTGTCAGCCACCGAGTTATCAAGAGGCGTCAAGTTCATCATTTCTGGCATCAACTGGACTATGTTCCGTTCAGGAATTGAAGATTACAATGTGTCTCTACAGAAGTTGGTTCTAGGACTAAAGGAGAGAGGTGAATAAGAAATGTGTGTATATTGTATGAATATTTTTAATGTAATGATGTATTTATATTACTGTAATATTTCTCCTGCACTGTGGATGCAATGAATATCATTATACTGCTATACAGAACCAAGCACCTGCAAGCTGATGTAATGGATGGTGTGGATATTGTCATTTATATTCCCATTGCCCAAATATGACACATAGATGTATTCTGATGTTACTATACTTTACAAGCACCTTTTACTAAACCAAAATGCCATGCATATTTCAAATCCCCCCCCCAAATGCGGTGTTCTAATTAAATGAACTGCAGTGGTTGATAATAGAAATTCAAATAAACCACTTGATGCAGCGGGATACTGGAATGGTTGCATGGTAGCAGCAGACCACATATGGCAACTTGATTTTCATGGCAACTATTATTTTACCTTATCCATGGTTGCAAGGTTCACTCTTGTGGCTGACATTTCTGCATGGGAAAATGTCTTCTATATCAAAATGGGGTTCATGTGTGGAATTGCCTACCCAGTGTCCATTAGGATTCACATCTTGCTATAATTCTCAATTTGTTTATTTTTTCTCTATCTCCTCCCAAACGCTTGAGCTTACAATGCTCAGATATTCATGGGTTGATGGGGGTGATTTAAGGTGAGGTCTGATGAAGATTTGAGTAAAGCCCTGCCATTAGGGATGTTTTTTCTTCTTCAATATTTCATTGGGGGGAAGGGGTTGGGGGTTGATCTCAATTTTATGCAGAGTAATCACCAATCTGCATTACAGTACTACAAACCATAATAGTGTAAGTACGCTCTAAGTGAGGTCAGCAAAATTTTACATGAATCCCTTTCCTTCTCTTTTCCTTTTCTTTCTTTCTTCTTATTTTTGATTTTTTTTTTTCCTTTCTCTTTAGCCCTGTAGGTCCATGTGTTTGGGAGGAGATAGGAGATAAGCAAATCTCAAAATGTAATAAAATGTCTTTATTGTCTCCGTTCTAGGATGGGTACTTTTCTGGTGATCATAATTGTTCAGGTATTAAATGAACAAACTTGAAGGTTAGAGAAGTGATCCTATTTTGCTTGAGCATTTTCTTGTTTTTTAAGAAATGAAAAGCCCATCATTGTGTATTCCTAACACTTGGATTTTATATCTCCTTATGTTCCTTTCCGGCTAACAGGTTAGGGTTCATTACGAGAAGATTTGTGCAATGTCGCCTTTATTGAAAGGAAAACGATCTTCTATTACAACTGTGCCGTGTCAGAAAAAGAATTTTTAAAACATTAAGTGATACTTCTTCCTCACACATTGCTTTTACATGGTTTGTCTTATGGCTTTACACATGAAATGTATTTCAGACAACATAAAAGTGAAAAGTACCATATATTGGCCATATGACCATGCCATGACCAACTGTTGTGTTTAGCAATTGCTAATTTATCTTATGAACTGTGATGTACCGATTTGTTCATGGTCAAGTCTTCTGTTATTTAATTAGATTTTAATTATGTTCAGACTTTTGGAAGGTGAACTAATGAATGTAAGGCGGGAAGAGTCATGTGATGGCCCTAAAGCTATGTCATATGCCCAGGGTTGCTATTAGCCTGCATAATATATCAGCGGAAGTTGCCTCATAGTTCAGTAAAGGCAAGTGGTCTGTGACAATGCAATTAATTCTAATTCCTGCAGGTTTTGAAAACTTCAAGAATTGCTTTTTTTCTCTTGAAGTGATTATAATTCTGTTTTCCATTAGGTTTGGGACGAGGAAGTGATGCTACTGATGATGGGAATCTGTCCAACCAAAGTATGTCAAATATCGTCACTATGACATATGCTGCATGTCCAAACAGTGCCCTGAACTATTGAATAGTTCTATACCTAACATTACCCATGGTTTTTAATAACCTTTTTTAATGATTTTACTCTCACTTTTATCACCAATTTTTTTTTCTTGGTATTTTTTTAAAAATGTTATTACACAGTGAGTAAGATGAATTTGTCACCCAACAACCTGCCTCAGCCACCAGCCTCCGCTCACGGCCCGGCTAATACCTCTCCTCACCCTTTCTATCAACACCACTCCCAGTATGGCGCCTTCTATCCTCAACCTGCTCCTCCTCAACCATACTATTCTCCCACTCCCTCTCCTCCTAACCCCGCCTACCAATATCCAAGCCATATGTACCAATCTCCAATTCCTCATTTCCACCCTCAAAGCTCTGCATATCCTCCTCCTAACTCTGCATACGCTTCCCCTTCAAATCCTGCATATCGAGCTCCAGGAAGTGCCCCGAGCTCTTCGTATCCTCCTCCTCCTCCTAACCCTACATACACTCCCCCTTCAAATCCTGAGAATCGAGCTCCAGGAAATGCCCCGAGCCCTGCATATCCTCCTCTTAACCCTATGTATGCTTCCCCTTCAAATCCTGAGTATCGGGCTCCAGGAAGTGCCCCGAATCCTTATGCTCCCCACTATGGCCCTCCCCCACCTGCAGATTACTACCATTATCTTACTGGAGGCAATATCCACACAACTCCTCCAACAAACCTTCCAACCCATGAAACCTCTGTGTGGCAGCCTTATGAGTCCCCTGGGCATCAATTCCCTAGCCAGTCTCAGGCACCTACTGTGGACCCTCCTCCTCCATACGTCCTTGATCCTGTGGAAACAACCAATGGTACAGCTATGAACACAATGATAAGAAAAAATTTTAATTGCTAATTAGATGTGGTTTTTTGTTAATATGAAGGAGTGATAGTGCATACTATGAACATGTGCATGTAAGGTTGAATGTGTATTTACAGAATCCCCATCTGTCTATCTCTTTACGTAAATTCTACTGTTACCACAATAAGTGTAATTTCATTTAACCCTCTCAATCCTGTCAGCCAGATCTGTACAGCAGTTACTCACAGCATTGACAGTAATGCTGACTCTGTTTGCTTCAATTAATATAATAATTAGTTTTATGGTATGTACTTGATAAACCAAAAACAGTAGCTAGACTAAAATGTTATAGTACAGTCATGATTGTGTCTAATAGACAGTCTCTCTCTTCTTTACAACTGTGTAGTGAAAGTTTGTTTGTTTATTTTTCACCTTGTGTGTGTGCACATTTCTGTCCATCCATCCATCTATCCACTCTCTAATTTCAATTACAATTATTTAAGTGCAGTATAAATAACAGTAATTGAATTACACATTCCTAACTAGTTATTAAAATTGTTGGAGTGGTACACTTACCCAACCAACCACGCTATGTAAAATACACTCAGTCAGTCACTGTAAAATACACCAAATGATGTCAACAAAACTGTGAACAACATGAACATTGTTCAACTTGGATGCCTCCCAGTGTTGTTGTTGTGTTCATCTTAGTCGACTACAGTATTATTTAAATATTTACATGTTGGTGTTGTTGTGGTCATCTTAGTCGACAATAGTATTCTTTAATTGTTTACTTGTTGTTATTTTAATTTTGCTACTCAGTGGCCACAGCTGGTGATGCAAAAGAGAAGGGAAAGTTTGAGGTAGGGATGAAGCTGGAAGTGGTGGACCAAAGGTTCCCGTACTTTGTCTGCGTGGCCACCATCATGGATAGAAATGGTACAATCTAGTCTCAACAGTGGTAGATGCATCATTCTCTATGTAGATCCTACAGTACACTTAATTTATACTTTTAGGTAGCTCTACAGTACCAGGGTAATAAGGTTATGAATCTCAAACATAACCTAGAAAGTTGGTATTATTGTTTACTTTCTCTCACTCTGTGGGTGTGTCAGTTTTATAATCGATTATGAATATCCATACGTGTGTGCCTACTATTCCTGTTGTATCAAGCGCCTGACTATTCATGGAATCACTGGAGACACCCGACGAATTAAAAGTTGCCCATACCATGATGAAATGTTGTTGAATGTGTAAGTACACAACATAATCTAATTTGCTTCCTTTTCAGATGATGATGGTGAAGTATTAATCCACTTTGATGGCTGGGGATCAGAGTACGACTATTGGTGCTCCCAAGATGCAGTTGAGCTCCACCCTGAAGGATGGTGCGAGAAACACAGCTGGGACATGCAAAAACCACTAAGTAATGTTTACATGCACTTTACTTCCTTGTGGATATCAAAGTTGAGTGTGTGTGTGTGTGTGTGTGTGTGTGTGTGTGTGTGTGTGTGTGTGTGTGTGTGTGTGTGTGTGTGTGTGTGTGTGTGTGTGTGTGTGTGTGTAAAAAGGACAATGGGGAAGCAGTGGTGGCATCACTGCGGTGACAACTCTGCCTCATGTGATATGAATAGAGCAAGCTCTGTTTCCATGCCAACTTGCAATAGATGGGCTCCGGCTCAAGTAAATTATTTCATAAGCAAGTGATCCACAATAGCTTCAACATTATTTACAGTTTTTAGGCATATGTTCCTTAATAATTACATGATTGATAATAAGTAATAGTAATTTTACGATAGTAAAACCTAATAAAAATGCATATTATTTAATATATGGAGAATTTCCGCTTATGAAAGTGCGAAAATTGTATTATGTTGACCAATAAATTGACAATGCCAAACAAGATAATTTATCATGTTCACCACACCCTTGCCTGATTGAGTGTTTGTGTGAGGTGCATGAATTGGTCTTGCCAAGCTCATGCAATTCAATCCCTTAATTGAGTACTTGTATAGATTGGGTGGTGTGCAATGGCATGCTATCATATTACTGTGATTGAGCTCCCACAGTTTGCTTATTGCTTCTTCTACCATTTTGGATTCAGAACATCCTTGGGAGAACTGGTCCACTTACTTAAGGGAAACACATTCTGAGAAAGTCCCTGAAGAATTGTTTAATAAGGTAAGTACAGTTGCTCAGTGTGGGTGGTGCCAAGATGACAAAAATATCTTGTAAATAACAATTAATTTTTTTCTCTACCCACAACTTTGGGAATACATGTTTACACATGATTCCTTAGAAAGTACGTACATGTGTATACTGTATGTCATAAAATAGATCTGTTGGTGCATGTACACGTTGTTTATGTATACCCTTTGGCATGTTTATATAGTGAAAGGTCTAGTTTGATGGCATCTGGCTGATACATTACAGGTTGTTGTTTTTTTGTTTGATTTTTTGTTGTTATTTATTTTGTTGCTTGATTTTTTTAATTATTTATTTCGATGTTTGAATTTTTATTTATATTGAAGTTTGAATTTTTTTTAGTTGTTTTTTTGTTCTGATAACTTATTGTTTCTTTCCCTGCTACTTTTTTCTTTTATTGTTAAGCCATTATGTGATACTTAATTATCCCATTGTTTATACTTGGCCACACTATCTTGCAACATAATTAGCCCATAACTTGCACTTCATATTTCTCAAGTATTCTCCATTGCCTGCTCTGATGACATTCTATTATATGCTCACCTTAACATTGCTCACTTGCAGAGCTAATAAAATAATTAGATCTGACAGTCGATCTTTTTTTTTTTTCTTCTTCTTCTTTTTTTTTTTCTTCTTTTTTTAATTTTCAGGACCAATTAGCAGGTCCTGGTAGTCTCCTATTTAAGACTGGGATGAAGATTGAAGCTAAAGATCAGAAACACCCAACCATGATCCGTGTGGCCACCATCACAGATGTGAACTTAGGAGAAGTCAAAGTTCATTTTGATGGACGTGGATGTGAGTATGATTACTGGTGCCCCTCTTCCAGCACAGACATTCATCCTCCAATGTGGAGGGCAAAGACACTTAAGATGCAAGCTGAGAAACCAGATGGTAAGCTTACTGGGTTTAGCATAATAGGAGGATGTATATTGTGTGTGTGTAGGGTGTGTGTGTGTGTGTGTAGGGTGTGTGTGTGTGTAGGGTCCCTTAGTTGATTGGCATCTCATCATGTACATACACAGAGTACTTGATTAAGAGGCTTGATCACAACTAATCGTGATTACCATTGAAAAAGTTGTAGCTGGTTGAGTATCACTTGTGTACTATGTGCTAGAACTTAATTTTGATGTTAGCACTATATAACCACACGTGTAATATGTCTTGATTGTTGTGAAAAAGGACAATAACTTCAAATGGAGTAGATATAAAATAACCTTGTGTTCCATGTTGTTTCACTGTCTGAATGCCCATATAACATTCCCACTCCCCCCCCCCCTCCCTCCCATCCCTTACACACACACGCTCCAGTGCTTATCAAGCTTTCCTCCTTCTCTATTCCCATTTTTCTCCACTCAGTTTCACTTGCATCCTTACAGATTGCACTCAATTAACCCTTTGCTGTCATTCCTGTGTTCTAACCCTCTACTCTCTGGTAGAGTGCATACGCTGCAATACATGTGTGTGCACATACTTACATATTTGATCTACTGCATGTGCAGGTTATGTTGGGCCTTTCAAATGGAGTGTGTTTCTTTCTGACCCTGACACCAGACCAGCACCTGCACACCTCTTCACTAACGTATGCTGAAATAGACAAAAACATGATAATGATAACAATAAAGACAACAACAAACATATTTTTAAAAAGTAGAAAGTTGTGTTGAAATAAAAAAAAGATCATTGATGCTAGCAACATAGAGTTGCTTATTCAATGTTGTTGCTTGTTTTATATAATTGCTGTTGATTCCTTTGTTTCTTGTTTTCTTCACCTGCATTTGCCACTTACATCTCAATTAGTCTGTTCTTACAGGCCAAGTAGCTAATTGCTTGTTTTAGTCTGTTTCTGTTTGGCTCTATCCCAGGCTCAGAGATCAGACGGTGTCACTCCCAGTGAGTTCCAGAAGGGCATGCGCCTCGAGGCCAAGGAGACACTGAACCCCAGCATTGTTGCCGTGGCAACCATTCACAACATCAAAGATGGGAAGCTTCTCATTCACTTTGACGGCTGGGACAGTAGGAAGGACTACTGGTGTGCAGCCGACTGTGTAGACATTCATCCTGTGGGCTGGTGCCAGAAGAGCGGGAGGGATCTTCAACCTCCCAAAGGTTTTAAGATGGTCTTTAGAACAGCAGGTTCTAGCTGCATGGTGGTAAATCTTAGTGATACATGTTGATCGGAGTTCCAACCATTGTGGAAGAGTGGAGAATGAACAGGCCAGTGTAGTGGTGTCCTTTAAGTGTTTGTAAACATTATATCAACAAAAAAAATTGTCTTGTGGGAGATAATGCATCTTTTTGGCTTCCCCTTCCTTTGATGAGGTTATGTTACCATGCCAACTAGTTTGGGAATTCTGTGAAGTATCATCAACTCATCATGTGATATGGAGGTGAAGTGTTAATATTGTGATCATTTCATAGGATGCATTAATGATGGAGTATTTGATTGGAGTGCATACCTGACCGAGAATGAGGCAATGGCTGCAGCAGAGGTTCTCTTCACCTCAGTAAGTTCTTCCACTAAATCACCTTTGAAATAAATCATGAATGTATTTTAACCAAAAAAGGAATAATTAAACTTTAAAAAGTGTATTTAATCCTAGTCTGTATCACTATTGATTAATTGAAACCATTTGATATGCCTCAACATATGTGATCCTAATCTGTCCGGTATCCTATATAACAACTACCACGGAACAGAGCATGAGGAATGGCATTCAAAATTAAGCATACTTAAAGGGTAGCTGAACTGGGGGGGGGGGTGGAATTTTTTTTTTAATTATCTTATCTTGTTGACCTTGATGCATAACCTGGTATAAAAAAAATTGGAAAATTTTGTCCAATAATCATGAAGAAAACTTAGCTTCAAAAATTTACTTCCTGTGGGGGTGTAACTCATCAATGACGTCACAAGGGGGACAACTGCAGCAAAAATTCCTATGTAAGTGATATGCTACATCAACAAGCTTCAACAATTCCTCCAGTTAGGAGGCCAGATTCTGCCGATGAGTCCAGGATTGGTAGCAGCACACTAACATCTAGCAAAATAGCAACTGAAAAGCAGTTGTGGAGTAGGGAAACTGAAGGTATAAGTAAAGTAATCTGTCCCTTGGGAGAGTGCAGTAATTATTCACACCTTCAGATCCTATTGATACTGCTCTTCAGTTTCATCTAGCTCTGATTCAGGTACAGAAAATGAGGATCAAAGACTTTCTGATTTGTCATGATAAAATGTAGCTATTTGCAAAATACTTTTTAGCTTAGATATTTGATAACTAGCTATAACTATAGCTACAGAAAGTGAGGATCATAGATATTTCGATTTGTCATGGTAATACTTGCTAGCTAGCTTACCATTTTTGGTGTGGAGCTAGATATTTTATAGATACCTAACTATATAGTAAACTGTGTAATCTTTCTTTTTACACTTTGTTATAACATTTATAGCTAATAGCCCAGGGCAGTTACTAGTTATAAATGTTATAACCAAGTGTAAAATGAACAATTGCATACTTAGCTAGCTACCTGAATCAGAGCTGGAGGAAGCTAAAAAGGAATCAGTGCCACTAGGCTCTGGAGTTATGAGAAATTATTGCACTCTCCAAAGAGAACTCCTCACTTATTCCTTCGCAAGAGCTGGATCTACAGATTAGCTACTCCTGCAGTTGTTATCTCGGCTAGGTACCAATGTGCTGCAGACCCTCCTGGACTCACCGGCAGAATTGGGCTTTCTGACTCCAGGAATTGTTGAAGTTTGTAGAAGAAGCGTATCACTTACATAGCATTTGTTCTGCAGGTGTCCCCCTTGTGACATCGTTGAAGAGTTACACCCCCACAGGAAGTAAAAGTTTTAAATTAAGTTTTCTTCATGAATATTGGACTAAATATTTCCAATTTTTTTATACCAGGTTATACATCAAGGACAACAAGATAAAACAATTTTTAAAAAAATTTTTTTTCAGTTAAGTTACCCTTTAATGAAGGAATATTTTGCCCCTTTTTTTGGTTTATTCTGTAACAATACACTGGACTGCACTATATTGTGTGTTGTAAATAAAATTTTAATGACAGCAGTTACGCATTTTATTGTGGAGTGATAGGAAATATAGCGAGATGTTGAGAGCTTTCATTTCCCCCACCCCTAAACTACCCTCAGTGAATTCCAGATGAAAAACCATGACACATTATGTCAGAGTAGAGCTGGGATTTCTAGGTTATTCTTAGAGGCATCTTAGGTACAATTTTTAGTAGATTTTATAGGGTGCAATAGGTGATTTTGAGATGAAAAAATGACAACACTGCATGGTTGTCCCCAGAGCTTGCCAGATAAACACCAAGCTACTCTGTCTGGCCAAAAATAATAATAATTTTTTGTGTTGTTGGTTAACCATGGAAAGTCAGTGTACCATACCAAAAGGTGTGTCATATATCAGGATTTAATTTATACCTCGTCCAGGTTATCTGTGCCAAATTTGGTGGATTCTACCGTGTGTGCACATTAAGAACCCCTAAGATTGCAAACCAATAACAATCTGATTTTTTTTTCTAACTTAACTATTGTTCCTCATTTCTGTTACACAGTCACTTATCATTGGTTTCTTATAAAAAGAACTTTATCACAGAGTATACATGAGTTCCTCTATATATAATAGGTATGTTTATAGTCACTACATTTTCTTCATTTGTCTTGCATTCCCTCAAGCAAGATTGCTAGGGACATGGCTGGGTCCTTCGATGGCTGTTTCCAAGAAAAGAAGCATCAGAAGATAAACTTGCTAGCAGTACTCTTGTACTGAGATAAAAATTGTTTTCCACATTGTTTGCGATGGTATTGATTATTGTGGGGTCATTTATTTCTGTATGCCTGAGTGCTTGACCAACTTTGGCTCTTTCTATTAATATCCTTGGCGGTGTTAGAGGTGTTCTAGGTGTTCGAGGTGTACGAGGTGTTCGTGTTCGAGGTGTTAGATCTGTTCGAGGTGTGCCAGGTGTTCGAGGTGTATAAGGTGTTCGTGGTGTTCGAGGTGTATAAGGTGTTCGTGTTCGAGGTCTTAGATGTGTTTGAGGTGTGCCAGGTGTTTGAGGTGTGCCAGGTGTTCGAGGTGTGCCAGGTGTTTGAGGTGTTCGAGGTGTGCCAGGTGTTCGAGGTGTTCGAGGTGTTCGAGGCATACGAAGCATTGGTGAAGGAGGAGTATATGGAATGTCATCATAGAGGACAGACCTCCTCCATAGAGTGGGGTGTTGAATCAGATGTGTTCCTCCCAAATTAGTTCTTGGTGACACTGAGGCTTGACCATTGGCAGTGGCATAGCTTTGGAAAAGCATACGTGAGGCCACGGGTCTTATATTACTGGATCCTGGTGGTAACATATATCCATAATTAGCCACTAATATCAACTGACCACTTTGTACCATTTTAATAAGTACAAAACTAACTGCATTATGAATAAACCAATTTTTTATGTCTATAAGATCACAAAGTCGATTACGTTCTATTAAATCTGATTCATTTTGTAAGATTTCTTTCAATTTCCCACTAGTCAATGTCATATCTTGTGGTGCCAAAAAATCGTTTTCACCTCTAAGTTTATACAGGAATTCCTGTCTGATTTTTTGGAAAGTTATGTAATCTTGTGTATCCTGCAAAATTTTAGTAACCATTCTTTCATAATTTGTTTGGAAAAGGTTTGGGGTTGGAATAAACTCTAATATTGGTTGCAAATATTCATTGAAGATTTCTGCCATGGTTGATGAAGCAATGAGGAATTGGATTTCATAGAATTACTGCAAAATTATTTGCAGAAAGCTGTTTTCTGGCACAAATAGTAGATGTCACTTTCAGTGGTCATTAGAAGATAAAGATAGCGTGTATTAAAAATGTTCCAGTTAACAGTGCAGTGCATTAAAAATATTTTTAATAATTTATAAAAGCCACTGAGTGCACGCCAGCTAGCAAAGGATAAGTAATTGTAACCTAATCAGGAAACAAATAACATTCTAAATTTTTTATGTCAGATTCACCTATGCTCATTGACAAATCTTATTTTGATGGAGTCAGAGTTATGTGTATAGGCTTTTCTTCTTTTTTAAGTTTGAAGAAGCTGTTCCTAAGTTCTAAATATATTTAGCGTTCTTTGGCTTTCTAATAAATGCAACAAAGAAATTGATTATTAATCTATTTTTAAAACTCCAATCATAATTGGGTTAATGTTATGTGTCTGAGTACTCCTTCCTCAGTTTTTGGGAGCACTTTGCACCTAACTTTTAGACCATTTCAGTGGCCCAGGGGAGGTGCCCCTGAGGGTACATATTTGCCATTTTTGGCAGAATTGCAAACAATGGGCAATTCAAGTGGTTGTAGGGTGGGATTTGGGGGTACCCCCTCCATCAGCCAGGATGAAAGTGCACATGCCCACAATGGAAAAAGTATCAG
>OZ017791.1:10338232-10418462 GCA_963969325.1 Lycopodina hypogea | reverse complement strand
CAACAAAAAAATAATAAATATATTGGGGGAGAAGGGTGGAGGGCCAAATATTTTTGGCCAATTCTGAAATTTGAAGGAATTATTTCATTTATATATACATATGTATATGCTTCTCATATAAAATGTTTAAGGCTCTCAGTTGTTAATGTAAGATTTTTAGGCTGGGGAGGGGGGGGAAGGGCAAACATGGATGGTGTATTTGTATATACATGCAGCAATGGTGCTAGCACAGCTCACATGATATAATGTTCAATGCTATGCTTTTGAGGGGTTTGAAATCACACTAATTATTTCTATATGTGCAGTCATAGTATCTTTAAAACACTTACCTTCGATCAGCCTCTACTTACTAGTTGAAGCATTGAATATTCTATGGTAAGCTAGCCCTCAAATTGTTAAAATTAATTATTGCAAAATAAAATTTTCTCCCACTTTTTTTTTTTTTTTTTTTTTTTTTTGCAAAATATGATCGTATTTTAATTAACAATTCAAGCAAGTATTCTTCCAGGAATTTTTTTTTTTTTTTTTTTTTTTTTTTTTTTTTTTTTAACACAAAATATTGATGCATCAAGGGACACTCCAGTTCCTATGGCTCCAACAATGCAAGAAATCAAACCAGCAATGGAATCTAACTATTCTGTCACCTTTCCTGAAGTATTAAAGATTTTAAACATTCTGTTGGTAATTCTGATAAGAACTGCATCAGTATTAGTTAAATCAAGATGATTAAAACAGGACTACACAACCGCCTTGGTAACACAAACCTTGCACAATTAATGCCAATTAGCTGATGTTAATTTTGATGAATTGATAAGGAACAGAATCAAAGACTGAAATTTTGACCATTGATGGGTAAAAAAATAAAATTATTACTATATGATATTGAGCCAGTCTTGTTTTTGTTTTCTTGTACATTCCTGTTTTTTAAGATTGCAATTAACACTATTAACACCATAATCAATGTTTAAACACTTTTATTTAAGGGACTAATACTTTGCACACAGCAGGAGGTAGAAAACCACAGAGCAGGAGGTAGAAAACCACAGAGCAGGAGGTAGAAAACCACAGAGCAGGAGGTAGACCTCAGTATGTATATAGCTGCCCTTTATCAGATCTGTGTGCTGTACTGGTCTGTGTGGTGTACTGGTCTGTGTGGTGTACTGATCTGTATGGTGTACTGATCTGTGTGGTCTACTGATCTGTGTGGTGTACTGGTCTGTGTGGTCTACTGATCTGTGTGGTCTACTGGTCTGTGTGGTGTACTGATCTGTGTGGTGTACTGGTCTGTGTGGTCTACTGATCTGTGTGGTCTACTGGTCTGTGTGGTGTACTGATCTGTGTGGTGTACTGATCTGTGTGGTGTACTGATCTGTGTGGTGTACTGGTCTGTGTGGTGTACTGATCTGTGTGGTCTACTGATCTGTGTGGTGTACTGATCTGTGTGGTGTACTGATCTGTGTGGTGTACTGATCTGTGTGGTGTACTGGTCTGTGTGGTCTACTGATCTGTGTGGTCTACTGGTCTGTGTGGTGTACTGATCTGTGTGGTGTACTGATCTGTGTGGTGTACTGGTCTGTGTGGTGTACTGATCTGTGTGGTCTACTGATCTGTGTGGTGTACTGATCTGTGTGGTGTACTGGTCTGTGTGGTCTACTGATCTGTGTGGTCTACTGGTCTGTGTGGTGTACTGATCTGTGTGGTGTACTGGTCTGTGTGGTCTACTGATCTGTGTGGTGTACTGATCTGTATGGTGTACTGGTCTGTGTGGTCTACTGATCTGTGTGGTGTACTGATCTGTGTGGTGTACTGATCTGTGTGGTGTACTGGTCTGTGTGGTGTACTGGTCTGTGTGGTGTACTGGTCTGTGTGGTGTACTGATCTGTGTGGTGTACTGATCTGTGTGGTGTACTGGTCTGTGTGGTGTACTGATCTGTGTGGTGTACTGGTCTGTGTGGTCTACTGATCTGTGTGGTGTACTGATCTGTGTGGTGTACTGATCTGTATGGTGTACTGATCTGTGTGGTCTACTGATCTGTGTGGTGTACTGGTCTGTGTGGTGTACTGATCTGTGTGGTGTACTGATCTGTGTGGTGTACTGATCTGTGTGGTGTACTGATCTGTGTGGTGTACTGGTCTGTGTGGTGTACTGATCTGTGTGGTCTACTGGTCTGTGTGGTGTACTGATCTGTGTGGTGTACTGGTCTGTGTGGTCTACTGATCTGTGTGGTCTACTGGTCTGTGTGGTGTACTGGTCTGTGTGGTGTACTGATCTGTGTGGTGTACTGGTCTGTGTGGTGTACTGGTCTGTGTGGTGTACTGGTCTGTGTGGTGTACTGGTCTGTGTGGTGTACTGATCTGTATGGTGTACTGATCTGTGTGGTCTACTGATCTGTGTGGTCTACTGGTCTGTGTGGTGTACTGATCTGTGTGGTGTACTGATCTGTGTGGTGTACTGATCTGTGTGGTGTACTGATCTGTGTGGTGTACTGGTCTGTGTGGTGTACTGATCTGTGTGGTCTACTGATCTGTGTGGTGTACTGATCTGTGTGGTGTACTGATCTGTGTGGTGTACTGATCTGTGTGGTGTACTGGTCTGTGTGGTCTACTGATCTGTGTGGTCTACTGGTCTGTGTGGTGTACTGATCTGTGTGGTGTACTGATCTGTGTGGTGTACTGGTCTGTGTGGTGTACTGATCTGTGTGGTCTACTGATCTGTGTGGTGTACTGATCTGTGTGGTGTACTGGTCTGTGTGGTCTACTGATCTGTGTGGTCTACTGGTCTGTGTGGTGTACTGATCTGTGTGGTGTACTGGTCTGTGTGGTCTACTGATCTGTGTGGTGTACTGATCTGTATGGTGTACTGGTCTGTGTGGTCTACTGATCTGTGTGGTGTACTGATCTGTGTGGTGTACTGATCTGTGTGGTGTACTGGTCTGTGTGGTGTACTGGTCTGTGTGGTGTACTGGTCTGTGTGGTGTACTGATCTGTGTGGTGTACTGATCTGTGTGGTGTACTGGTCTGTGTGGTGTACTGATCTGTGTGGTGTACTGGTCTGTGTGGTCTACTGATCTGTGTGGTGTACTGGTCTGTGTGGTGTACTGGTCTGTGTGGTGTACTGGTCTGTGTGGTGTACTGGTCTGTGTGGTGTACTGATCTGTATGGTGTACTGATCTGTGTGGTCTACTGATCTGTGTGGTCTACTGGTCTGTGTGGTGTACTGATCTGTGTGGTGTACTGATCTGTGTGGTGTACTGATCTGTGTGGTGTACTGATCTGTGTGGTGTACTGGTCTGTGTGGTGTACTGATCTGTGTGGTCTACTGATCTGTGTGGTGTACTGATCTGTGTGGTGTACTGATCTGTGTGGTGTACTGATCTGTGTGGTGTACTGGTCTGTGTGGTCTACTGATCTGTGTGGTCTACTGGTCTGTGTGGTGTACTGATCTGTGTGGTGTACTGATCTGTGTGGTGTACTGGTCTGTGTGGTGTACTGATCTGTGTGGTCTACTGATCTGTGTGGTGTACTGATCTGTGTGGTGTACTGGTCTGTGTGGTCTACTGATCTGTGTGGTCTACTGGTCTGTGTGGTGTACTGATCTGTGTGGTGTACTGGTCTGTGTGGTCTACTGATCTGTGTGGTGTACTGATCTGTATGGTGTACTGGTCTGTGTGGTCTACTGATCTGTGTGGTGTACTGATCTGTGTGGTGTACTGATCTGTGTGGTGTACTGGTCTGTGTGGTGTACTGGTCTGTGTGGTGTACTGGTCTGTGTGGTGTACTGATCTGTGTGGTGTACTGATCTGTGTGGTGTACTGGTCTGTGTGGTGTACTGATCTGTGTGGTGTACTGGTCTGTGTGGTCTACTGATCTGTGTGGTGTACTGATCTGTGTGGTGTACTGATCTGTATGGTGTACTGATCTGTGTGGTCTACTGATCTGTGTGGTGTACTGGTCTGTGTGGTGTACTGATCTGTGTGGTGTACTGATCTGTGTGGTGTACTGATCTGTGTGGTGTACTGATCTGTGTGGTGTACTGGTCTGTGTGGTGTACTGATCTGTGTGGTCTACTGGTCTGTGTGGTGTACTGATCTGTGTGGTGTACTGGTCTGTGTGGTCTACTGATCTGTGTGGTCTACTGGTCTGTGTGGTGTACTGGTCTGTGTGGTGTACTGATCTGTGTGGTGTACTGGTCTGTGTGGTGTACTGGTCTGTGTGGTGTACTGGTCTGTGTGGTGTACTGGTCTGTGTGGTGTACTGATCTGTATGGTGTACTGATCTGTGTGGTCTACTGATCTGTGTGGTCTACTGGTCTGTGTGGTGTACTGATCTGTGTGGTGTACTGATCTGTGTGGTGTACTGATCTGTGTGGTGTACTGGTCTGTGTGGTGTACTGATCTGTGTGGTCTACTGATCTGTGTGGTGTACTGGTCTGTGTGGTGTACTGATCTGTGTGGTGTACTGATCTGTGTGGTGTACTGATCTGTGTGGTGTACTGATCTGTGTGGTGTACTGGTCTGTGTGGTGTACTGATCTGTGTGGTCTACTGGTCTGTGTGGTGTACTGATCTGTGTGGTCTACTGATCTGTGTGGTGTACTGGTCTGTGTGGTGTACTGATCTGTGTGGTGTACTGATCTGTGTGGTGTACTGATCTGTGTGGTGTACTGATCTGTGTGGTGTACTGGTCTGTGTGGTGTACTGATCTGTGTGGTCTACTGGTCTGTGTGGTCTACTGATCTGTGTGGTCTACTGGTCTGTGTGGTGTACTGGTCTGTGTGGTGTACTGATCTGTGTGGTGTACTGGTCTGTGTGGTGTACTGGTCTGTGTGGTGTACTGGTCTGTGTGGTGTACTGGTCTGTGTGGTGTACTGATCTGTATGGTGTACTGATCTGTGTGGTCTACTGATCTGTGTGGTCTACTGGTCTGTGTGGTGTACTGATCTGTGTGGTGTACTGATCTGTGTGGTGTACTGATCTGTGTGGTGTACTGATCTGTGTGGTGTACTGATCTGTGTGGTGTACTGATCTGTGTGGTGTACTGGTCTGTGTGGTGTACTGATCTGTGTGGTGTACTGATCTGTGTGGTGTACTGGTCTGTGTGGTGTACTGATCTGTGTGGTGTACTGGTCTGTGTGGTCTACTGATCTGTGTGGTGTACTGATCTGTGTGGTGTACTGATCTGTATGGTGTACTGATCTGTGTGGTCTACTGATCTGTGTGGTGTACTGGTCTGTGTGGTGTACTGATCTGTGTGGTGTACTGATCTGTGTGGTGTACTGATCTGTGTGGTGTACTGATCTGTGTGGTGTACTGGTCTGTGTGGTGTACTGATCTGTGTGGTCTACTGGTCTGTGTGGTGTACTGATCTGTGTGGTGTACTGGTCTGTGTGGTCTACTGATCTGTGTGGTCTACTGGTCTGTGTGGTGTACTGGTCTGTGTGGTGTACTGATCTGTGTGGTGTACTGGTCTGTGTGGTGTACTGGTCTGTGTGGTGTACTGGTCTGTGTGGTGTACTGGTCTGTGTGGTGTACTGATCTGTATGGTGTACTGATCTGTGTGGTCTACTGATCTGTGTGGTCTACTGGTCTGTGTGGTGTACTGATCTGTGTGGTGTACTGATCTGTGTGGTGTACTGATCTGTGTGGTGTACTGATCTGTGTGGTGTACTGATCTGTGTGGTGTACTGATCTGTGTGGTGTACTGGTCTGTGTGGTGTACTGGTCTGTGTGGTGTACTGATCTGTGTGGAGTACTGCTCTCTGTGGTGTACTGATCTGTGTGGTGTACTGATCTGTGTGGTGTACTGATCTGTGTGGTGTACTGATCTGTGTGGTGTACTGGTCTGTGTGGTGTACTGATCTGTGTGGTGTACTGATCTGTGTGGTGTACTGATCTGTGTGGTGTACTGATCTGTGTGGTGTACTGATCTGTGTGGTGTACTGATCTGTGTGGTGTACTGCTGGTATAAATGGCATAGCAGCTGACTTGTACAAAGCCATTATAATATAATATAATATAATATTGGCGGTGACTACAATCCTAACTACAATTATATTGGCTCATGGGGTACAAAGTGAGTTCATACATGAAAACTACAAATTCCTTTCAGAACACTAATTTGGCTCTATATATGCCGTGACATTATCATAATACCATCATAAATCATTGACAATAGAGACAAATTTTAGGTTGGGAGATAATTATTGCAGAGGTAAATTCTAGCCCCCTCCCCCCACCACACCACCTCCAAAACTATCTGCTAATTCGTGGAGAAATATCTTAGGACAGGCTGACTCAGTAGTTCAGGACTGTATATCTGCTTCATAAATGAGTGACAAAGATCCAGTAAATTGTGGTATGTGTTGATCATAGGCAGACAACAAGTGCAAATCTCATAAATTTTATGCATGTCAATTTATGCATTGCTTCTCTGCAGTATGTCACATTTTTCTTCTCATTCAGGCACAGAAAAAGATCGTACCTTCTGCACCGACCAAGTTCCAAACTGGAATGAGACTGGAAGCAAAGGATAGAAAGAACCCAAAGATGATCGCTGTGGCCACTGTGAATGATATCAGGAGCAATGGAGAAATATGCATCCACTTTGATGGGTGGGGCTCCAACTATGACTACTGGTGTCAGCCTGACACTCCAGATATCCACCCAGTGGGCTGGTGCAAGAAGACAAACACAAAGCTGCATCCACCCAGAGGTGTGTGTGTAGTGTGTCAATGTGGATCAAATTATGACATGAAAATCTTCATGAGTGCTTATGAGTCTTGGGCTGTGCATGGTATGGAGTGCATGAATAGTATCCACCATATCTTGCTTCTGGTTTTCATACTTGAACTTCCCTAATGTTATTCGATTGTTGTAGTACCTGTGCAGGATTTGTGTAGTACTAAAAATATTTTTGATGAAAGTATGAGCTGTGCTGAGCTTGCAAGCATATTGGGAGAACTGGAACATTCTGTAGTTAGGGATGGAGCCCTTCAGAGATGGAATAAAGTAGCTGCCCCCCTAGTTTCACAGTTAAATGTCTATATTTAAAAAAGATTTTTCTACAGAGACTCCTTGGGGCTGTCCCTTGTGGTCACTGAAACTTCGAATGAGCTTCACCAAATAAGAACAGAGATTTATCAGCCTGTGGAGATAAAGAAGAGCTAACCTTTGGTTTTCATTGTTACTCCTACTGTTTAAACAAGTCCTGAATGTAGAGGCAGTGTTACTGTATGGAATCTGCAATTCGGTTGTACATTAATTTTTTTTTTAGCTCTCTACTTTCTGCTCACAGCAACCTCCATGTTATAAGTCATGAAGCAACCATGAAAACATATAATTATGTTACATGCATGTAGGGTGCTGGGTAGACTAGGACCAATTATTAAGTTGGACAGACACTATCCAAGTTTTGGAAGTACTGGATGCTTTGTGTATGTAAACTTGATTAATAGTTAATAACTGAAACTAATGCTATTATTAAGTGATTAATAGTTGTAAGTTGACTTGATTAATAACTAGTGTTAAATTTCTTTCTAGTAAGTAAGTTGTTTTTTTTCCAAGTGCAAAAAAAAAAAAGAGAAAATAATAATTACCTGCTCAATGAAGATTGGTTAACTAATAAATGGATAAATTTGTGTTTGTTATGTCATTCAAAATCTATCCTATTCTTCTAGGTTATGCTGGTGAGATGCCATTTCTTTGGAGCAACTATCTTGCTAGCAACCAACTTACAGCTGCTCCAGAAGAACTCTTTGTATCAAAAGTGAGGTCACAGTTACATGTAGCTATTGTTTGTAGATATATGCAGAAACAGTCCTCAAATTATGGACGTGTGTATGTGTTGATCAAGACAGAGCATTAGTAGTGTGCCACCTGTGAAGCTCTACTTCACTTTTCATGGAAGAAAATTGAGTCTATGACACTGAAGTAGAAACCGTCACATTTATAAATGACATGTTCAAGCTGGTGTCTATTTTGTGTGCGTGTGGCAATGCTAGATTATATATACATGCTTACCTGGACTTCTTGATCCAACTATACTATATATATATATATATATATATATATATATATATATATTTTTTTTTTTTTTTTTTTTTTTTTTTTTAATTTTGCCAAAAATACTGTAATTTAAAATTTAATGATGTAAAAAAATCATCCCTGCCCTCTTTAAGTGATCATACCAAATCTTATCCCAATCAGCCTAATAATGGTTCTCTGAATCCCAGTGGTTATGCACAAATAGAAAAAATGATAGCTAGATGGACAAAAATAGAGTAACATCCCCCACCCTCTCTATGTGCTCATGCCAAATTTTATCCTAATGGGCCCAGTGGTTCTCTAAATCCCAATGGTTTTATACAATGAAAAAAAAAAAGATAGATAGATAGACAAAAATACCAAAATTCAAAATTTAATTGCGCAATAACCATCCCAAACCCACGCCAAGTGTTCAAACTAAATTTCATCCCGATTGGCTCAGAGTATTTCAAACCCTGTAACTCAGGCAGGCAGGCAGGCAGGCAGGCAGGCAGGCAGGCAGGCAGGCAGGCAGGCAGGCAGGCAGGCAGGCAGGCAGGCAGGCAGAACCACCATATATACATACTAGCAGACATACCCTGTGTTGCCAGGGATATATTATGAAATGCCCACATTAATGTGTGACCAAACATGACCCAGCTCATGTCTAAGAGTTTGGCCAAGTATTATTTTGGGTATTTTTAGCCTGACACTCCCCGAGGAATATGTGTGGCCAGGTGGGACCAATTCCATGTCAGAGTCAGGATGTGTGTTCACACCAAATTATAGATGAAATGTCATTTTTTATAAAGTTTTAAAAATTAATGTTTTTATCTACAAAAGTCATGGTGGGCAGCTTGTATAGATCAGAGCACAGGTAGATAGCATTTACACAACTTATTCAATATTTTAATCGTGTCCATGGATGAATTAGCTCTCTGCAGTATACCACATTTTTCTTCTCGTTCAGGCAAAGAAGACGACTGGACCGACCAAGTTCCAAACTGGAATGAGGCTGGAAGCCAAAGACAGGCAACACCCAACCATGATCTGTGTGGCCACTGTGTGTGACGTCAGGAGCAACGGAGAAATATGCATCCACTTTGATGGGTGGGGCTCCAACTATGACTACTGGTGTCAGCCTGACACTCCAGACATCCACCCAGTGGGCTGGTGCAAGAAGACAAACACAAAACTGCATCCACCATTTAGTAAGTTCAGAATGATGATGAGTTGAGTTCCATAGAAATGTTAATTTGCTGTTTTACTTCATTCAAAGATTATCCTCATAAATTCACTTGGAGTGACTACCTCTCAAGCAATGGATTTAAAGCTGCAACGGAGGATACTTTCACTTAAGTAAGCTCACTCTTTTGCTATTGAGTATTGCTTTGCAATGTGCCAGCAATGATGATTATAATTCCCTAAATACCCTCTATATCAATTCACCGCTGGGTTGAGACCAGTAGGTTGTAGGTGTTTTATTGTGTACAATTCAACTGTCAAAATATGATGTCAAAATATGATGGTCAAAATATGATGTCAAAATATGTTGTCAGCATGAATTTTTTTCTTCTTTTTTCTTAGGAAAGTACAGGACACCACCAATGAAATTGTCTTCAGAGATATTGGTGGTTATGACTGTGTATCCTATTCGAATTTTTTAATTTTATTTTTTATACACTTAAAACACATTTCTGTGCTATTGATATTTTTGTATTGCCTTTCTGTATCTCTTCTCTTTTTTCCTTTTATGTCATCATAATTAATTAATAATTTGTTTTCAATGTCTGACTTTCATTCATGCAGTTGTGCTCGATAATTTTATGTGCTTACCAACACTATGAAGGTTGTCTTTATGTCTGTGGTGTTTTGTTTGTTTTTTTATCTAATTTAATATGTATGTGGTATCAGCATGCATAATTCTGTCTTACCCATGGAATGATAACAGCTGTAGACAAGTCAGTTTTATTGTATTATTTTTTATTTTTGTTATTTTATTTTTTTTATTTTTTATTTTTATTTCTATATGTAAATATATATCCAATAGTTAAAACTATTTATTTAATTGAAGAAATATCAATTGCAATATTGTATACTAACAGAGGTTTTTATCGTGTGGATGGGGAGATGATTGTGTTGAACACCACAACTTTACATTTTACCATAATTCTCGATTTGCATGTTTGTCTGTGGGTAATCATCTTGTCCCAGACACCTGGACCAATTAACCAAAATTTTCATGGGTTGCTCATGGGAGCTAATAGCCTTGTTCAGGGAGAGTTTGAGCTAAGGCCATTAAATGTACTTCTTCTGAGTTCTGAGTAGAGCTAGGATTTTGAAGTTTCATCTAAAGCCTAGGTTAGTGACCTAAAATACCCTCAGGATTTTTAACCTATATCACCTTCTTTTCTTTTTTTTAACTTATATATGAAATCATTTGTTCCACAATGCTTCCTCCCTTTGGGAAAAGATTTTAAAACCTGCCCCATGTCTGCACATCACTGTGGAAACAAACCTACCCCCACCTTGCTTTGCCCCCTCTACCCATATAAACCTGCTGGGGTACTTAGTTGAGGCTGATATATTTTATTCTGAATAATTTGCTGCTGAGAGTGGTAAACAGGCTGGAGCCAGAGGATGGAGCAGAGATCAAGAGGATACAGCAACTACTGACTAAGAATCGGCTCAAGATAGACCTTACTTTCATTGATTCCAACTGGTCTTGTCCTTTTTATAACCATTGAGAAGCTTAGAAAGCAGAACTTTTCTCTCAATTAGTCTATCAAGATCATTAGACAATGAAGATGAAACTTTAGCAAGTAGGAAGAAATGTTGAACAATGGCTTCCAAATACACAAGGGTTCTGCATAGAAATCCAGAGATCCCTGCACTTGAAGAGATTGAGGACAAACTCGACGGACTAGGAGAAGTACTTCCTGTAGGAACGAGTCCAGAGAGACATTGCAAACATGCATGATGAAGAAACTGTATTTCTCAATTTAAAAAATATCCTCTGCAACAGATGACACAGGTTCCCCCCAACTGAACATTAGAAACAGGCATTGTAGTAGTGGAGATACTACCTCTGTCTGTGATTTTAAAAGGATTAAATTATAAAGGCCTACCCGGTTGCTGTTACGATCAATGCATACCATATATTTCAATTTTGTGCAACAATAATTGACGGGCACTAAAATAGCAGGCGTTGATATATATAATAATAAATATGTCAAACTTATTTCATCCACATGCATATCAATTTTAAACATAGTGTACAGTTTTGCGCTATTCATCAGATTAAACAACTGAGACTGGTATCAGAAACCATAATCATGTCTTTATATGCTTGTCCATTACCAGCACTTCCAAATTCTAAAGAAATAGTAATGGTGGTGTGTGGTGTACTCTGTTCAACCATAGAGCCATATTTCTATGCTACAACAGCAACAACAATAAATGTTTAAACTTCCACAAGTATGAAAGTGGTACTTTGGAAATTGATTGTTAAGTAGGTATGACTTGTAATATGTATAGTGATTATTGAAGAGAAAGGTTTGTTAAGTTCATTCTTATATTTAAGAAATTTTAACTGGATATCATCACTGGTGACAGCTTCTAAACTAAAAACATCAAATATGGTATTCATATCTGCCCTCACAACAACAGTGAGATGATCACCACAGGTCATGTGTCTTCTTCTGTCTTAGCTACAGGTGGGTGGAATCTCATGTGAAATTTTTTTGGTGAGTTTCAAAATATATGCTCACTACACCTTGATTATATATATATATATATATATATATATATATATATATATATATATATATATATATATATGTTTACTATGGCTTGATTATATATATATATTAGAAGCATATACCCGGCATTGCCCAGCCAATTTCAACATCAAACATTATAGTCAAAGTTAAGTATATAAACCATATATCAAATCTGTCACTCCAAGGGTTTGTTTGGCCAAAGTACCATTTTTGTCTTCTTTTGGGCCTGACACGAAAACAGAAGTGGGTGTGGTCATATAAATGTGCTTAAAACATTCCTCAGATTATATTGATTCTAAATATATATGGGTTCATTGGTTTAACTCCCTAGGTTCAAGTGATTTTGCTGAAATACCATTTTTGCATTAATAGCCTTACACAGAGAAAGGAAGAGGTGTGGCCAGGTGGGACACAGCCCATGTTACTCCCAGAGTGAAGTTGTACATACATACCAAGTTTTAGATCTCTAGCTCCAATGGTTTTTCTGGTAAAAATACCATTTTTGGTTTTTCTCATTACCATGGTAACCATTTTGCTAAATTTTTAGCCCATATTTTAAGTTGGGTCAAAACCTATCATCATACCGAGTTTCAGAGACATCCACCTACCAGTTTGTCTGGAATGATGGTACAGACAGACAGACAGACAGACAGACAGACAGACAGACAGACAGACAGACAGACAGACAGACAGACAGACAGACAGACAGACAGACAGACAGACAGACAGACAGACAGACAGACAGACAGACAGACAGACAGACAGACAGACAGACAGACAGACAGATTCTGTATTTTCCCAGACATGCCACCTTGCATAAAACCATCTCAGGGTGGGTCTCCTCCATCCCAAAAAGTTTGGTCAAAATCTAACAGAAGGATTTTGAGAAACAGAGGAACATAGTTACATAGTTACATAGGTCTTCTAATATATATATATATATATATATATATATATATATATATATATATATATATATATAGATATAGATATAGATATATAGATATATATATATAGATATATAGATATAGATATATAGATATATAGAAATAGATATATATATATATATATATATATATATATATATATATATATATATATATATATATATATAAAAGCTGATTAACATAATTTAAGTTTTTTGGTAGCAAAAAGACAAATTATATTCATGGCAATTAAATTTAGACCACTAAATATATTGATGACCAGAAGATGTTTTATCCATATATGGACATAAGGTACAAGCTATAATACAGCTGGTGTCTGTTGCCACAAAATATTGAGAACTAATAGAAGCTTTATAGTGTTTCACTGGAGATGAATAGAGGGACAGCATATGGAAAGGTCTACTGGATTGGTTATATAAAGTATCCTCATTTTTAGGGTACCATTTAGCTAGCTACAGTTGTATCCTGGCTTTTGTCCTGGACTAGCTGATTGAATTTATATCTCCTTTTTATTTCATCTGTTTGATAATGGCAGGTATTGGTCTAGAATCCTCAATTTCTTTGAAGAGTAAAAAAGAAGGTGATTACCAAGCTCTAGACAGAATAGACATCAAAAAACTTAAAGGTACAAATCAATTCACTGCAGTTGTTCATTGACTACTCATAAAAACTGTAGTTGTTTTGTTTTTTTAATTACATATGAGATGTATATATTCTTGGTCTATGTAGATTCAATTTCTTGTCTGAACACTGAAGAACTATGCGATTTCCTTCAACAGCAAGGGCTGGATAGAGATGACCTCCACAAAATCAAGGGTATAGTGAAGCTAGCTAGCTATATAATTAAATCAATATATAATTTAACCTACATATAACTATCTAACTCTTGAATGTGCTCTACTGTATCTATATTTTATATGAAAGAAATCCAGAAAAACTTAGGACATTTTATTTGCATCATTTCAATGATCAAAAATTGTAATTGATTCCTATTGTCACTTGCAGAGGGAGGTTATAATGGGAAGACCATATTTCTGTTGGCCTTGAACAACAAGGAGAGACTATACAAACTGAAGCTGTCTGAGTCTAGCACGACATTACTTGAGATGATGTTTGATGTGAGTTCATTAGATTTGCAGGTGTGTAAAAAATAGCTACTGTATATTATATTCTATTTTCTTGCCTTTATTTTTTCCTACTGTTTGTCTGTGTGTACATACATAGTTGTTTTTTTGTATTAATTTATAGTGAATATCTAGTATTAGTGTTTAAACTTGGTATTAAATTTATGTAAATATTATGTAATTTAGTTATCCCGTTCCATCATTCAACGAAGCTCAATAGATAATACAAGAGAAGCCCTTACAGGTAAATATTAGTTACACTTTATATTGTTAAAGGGAAGACATCTTCCATGTTTATGTAAATAGTAGAACAACTGTCATAGCGGATGGTTTTTTGACTGCTGCCTTTAAGCCTCATAACCACTGAAAATAATAACTGTATATGGAAATGAAGGATCGCCTTTAAATATGTTATATTTCCATGCAATAGTTTTAAAATGTTAATATATATACACACGCACGCGCACGCGCGCACACACACACACACACACACACACACACACACACACACACACACACACACACACACACACACACACACACACACACACACACACACACACAGACAGAGCTATAGTCCTCAATGTTTACAGAAAAAATATATCCAAAACAAAAAAAAAAAAAAAAAAAAATTTTTTTTTTAACTTCTTCCACTCCATGCCATATGCTGAAGTTAAGAATATTTTATACAGTACTTCACATAGAGTTATTTTGAGTATATATGAACATATTGCGTACAAGTGTGCTCAGGTTATAGGGAGTAAAGCCACACAATTTTCTTTTTTCTTCCGATCACCAAATATTGACAAAGTTTGCGAAGGTAACACTCACAACAACATTAAAACAAACAAGACTGGAAATTTCCAACCAAAAACCCACTCACTTATAATTTAATGTTTTCGCTTAATCATGGGTAAAAATAAAACTCAACCATGACCATGAGTTGAACTGTGGACCTTAGCAATGGTTGGAGAAAGTTTCAAAAGACCAAGGAGATTCCCAAGAAAGTAACATTTAGACTGCGCGAACCATTTAAAGTTCACGGGCAAAAACAACTACAAAGAAGCATTAATTGTACCTATAACTTCTTAAGTGGCTGGTATGGGATACCCTAATATTCAATCAATTAATTGCCTGTTTAATTTTGTTGCTATTCAATTAAATGTCACTCTATGTATAAGTGATTATTTTGTTATTATTTTAGGCACAGGTCAGCACTCGGGTCCTGATACAACTCTTGAAGCCTTCAGCGAAGATCAAATGTATACTTCATTTGGTCTAGGCTATGGGGTAGATGCCTCTGATCCATCTGCTCTCCGAAGCAGACATGGTAAAGTTCGAACCATCCTTTCCAACTTGTCAAATGTTGAAGAGAGCCTTGGGAATCGAAGAGATACTTACAAGCAGGAAATTTCAAGCTTGGTCAGCCACAAGGCATCCGTAAATTTTTCTGTCTCTGACTTGGTTGGGAAAGTGTTGACTCTCTCAACAGAAGCAGAATATGCCAGAGAAAAGACAAGAGAGATGATAGCTAAAGGTACACGGACTTCCATGGTACATCATATATTTACACATTATCAGAAAGAATCCAGTAAGCATGCTTGTAAAGTATCACTTTACTTTAAGATTGCAATGGCTGCATGTATTAAATGTAATTTAAACTTTCTGATCTGCAGGTGAAAGGGTGGTCACCCGATGTGTTTCATTCAAGCCATTCTGCTCTCCTGAGTATCACAATGAAGGTGAACTCCCAGAGGATAGCTGTCTCGAAACTGAACTCTGTAAATGGATCGTAAAACAGATCCCAGATATTAAAGGCATGCCCGGGCACACCCTATCCGACAAGGTTCAAAATCATCTATTAGAATTCCCTGTAGACTTTGAAGATGTTGTTGAAGCAGCTTATTTATTTGTCAAGACAGAAAAGGTCACACATTATATCCAAGCAGTTGACCTCGGAGCAGCAAGGTATTCCATCAGTACCACCTGTAAAGCACGGTCTTCTATTGGAGCAGGTATGGAGGCTGGGGCAGAATACATTGCTGGATTGGGAGCGAAAGCTAAAAGGAGTATAAGGAGGTCCAAAAAAACAAGTAAACATCAGCTCATTGGAAATATGGATGATGTCTCTCGTGGCAATGGGGAGGATGTGGTGGGCTTCAGGATCATGCCAGTGTTCATGCTTGTGGAGAGAGGAGCAATCAAAAGGGTGCTGCAGAAGGCAACACTGCTTTACTTGGACCGAGCAAGTTAGTTGGTCTTGTCAGTTCAGTTAAATAATACTTTTATGTATATGGTATGCATAAAATACCTCGAACCATTCACAAACATGCACACACCAAAAAAAGAGCAAATTCTCTAGCTGCTTTCAACACGGTCATGTGCACCTGACATAGTCAGAATGCCTGTGCACTAAAGAGGCTCTATGAGCCAGTGCATGCAAACTCCTGGAGCCGGGCTAGGAGCTCACAGGAGAACTGACCAAGACTCTCAGCATATGGGTGTGGGTACCCGAAGTTCCACCTGAACCCTTATATTGGAGTGCTGCTACAATTGGTGGTTTGATGATCTGGGAAATAAATTCAAGTATAAATAGAGAAAATAGGAGAATGGCAGACTAACATTTAATTCCTATTATTCTTTCAACTGTAATTGCCTTATTTTCTAGCCAGATTTGGACATTTTTCACAGTTTTTGACTCTGGATGTTGGATATTTAAAAAAAGGAAGAGGATTAGTTCCATTATCATTTTGTAGCACTGCTAACGTATTTACTTATGAAGTAGCAAGTCCAATATGCTGAATTGCAATGAATAAGTTCAAAGTCTCAACTGCAAGTGCTCTGGCACAATAACACAGTAGATCAAGAAAGTTCAACAAAGAAGTTATGAAAAGAAACTTGAGCCCATGAATGACTTTATAGTCATAGTTGTCAAACTCCATGGTTTCTGTGGCTACTGGTAGTTGGACTTCTAACATAATGGCAGATATTATAACTGTTGCTTTTTTCTTGTTTGGGTGACATATGGAAAGGATATTAGCTTCATTAGATTATGACTCACTGGTAAATGCAACTATTTTTTTCATGACATACCAAGCACTATACATTTCTACTATCCATAGACTTTATTTTCTTACATTCAGAGAGAAATTGATGAGTAGACACTTTGGAGAAAAGTTTTATAATAAGAGCAAACTTCAATCATGGATACTTGACTGTATATTTGCCTGCAGATATTATTTTATATATCTATACTATAGAGTATGTATAGTTATCTGTTTGTCTGTCTGTCTATCTGCTTGTCTCTCTGTGTATCCTCAATTGACGCTTGAATGGTTGAAGTTAGATCCATGAGCCCATATATATTTAGAATCAGTGTAACCAGGGGAATGTCTTAAGCTCGTCTATATGGCCACAAAATCTGCAAAATGTCAAGGATAAGGTTCTTAAAGTCAAGCTTGTTGCAGGTAGGGATGTGCTCCATCACCCAGATATCCCTTCCCCCCCCCCCCAGATACATCACTGAACATAGGCTATCTTGTTGCTATTAAAACTGACCAGTCTTCTCATATTAAATTCGTTTAAAGTTGGAGTCCAACACTTCTAGTGGTGCAGCATTAAAATGATTGATGTGAGCAGACAATGCACTATATCACTGAGATCTGCCCTGGAAAGTAAATGAATGTTAGTTCCATAGGTTTGATTGAACATATATTTCATTTGTATAAAATTATTAGGACACAAATAGGAGTCTATTTACAAAAAGCTCATAATCTGTGTGTGTGGTCACTATACATGCCTTCATTTTTGAAGTTACAGAGTTAGGAGGGGTATCGAAAGAATGGAAATAAAGCACTGCGCCCGCTCATGTGGTTTTAAGTATGTCTATATGGCCACACCCCTTTCTGTATTAAAAAAAAAATAGTACTTTCACCTGTAAAAGGAATGGAGCTGCAGGCCTACTACTTGGCATGCAGACACAACTTGACTCTTTGAATAACATAGGGTTGGTCCCATCTAGCCACACCTCTTCCTCTTTGTGTGTGTGTGGCTAAATATGCCAAAAAAGGTACTTCTAGACACCACTTGGACCTAGGTAGCTATACCCATGAGCTAAGACCTGTTCAGATCCTAATAGACAAAAGTGGCCAAAAAAGGGCCATTTCAGGCTAATTAATGGGAGCAGCTGTATTGAAAAGCCCTTAGGGAAGTTGCATATTCTTGGCAGGTCAGTGCATGCTCAGTTTAATACAAGATGACAAAAATTAACTACAGAATTCCCTGATAAAAAGCAACCCTCTGTGGACAGGTGGTTGAGTTTTGATGGCATAACCATAATAACCTATGAACCAAGATCTGGAATAGAGCCTCACTTTGCAAGGTTAAATGGGAAATTATTTTAAACAGAAAAAGGGTAGAGAGAAGGAAGATGAACTATTATGTTATTGACTAAATGATTGCATGCACTGACCAGTACACAAGAAATGTTGTGAATATTGACTTCTTTTTTTTTTTAATTGATAGAGTCATGATCAATTGTTGATTGAATGGAGGATAAAAATTAATTTAGATAAATATTCAAACTTTGCAAGCAAAACTGCAAAGGGACATCTTATTATTACAAAAATTCACAAGGTTTTGTTTGTATATTATATCATGCACCCGATTAATTTAAATAATCGTTTTTACTAGGGGGGGGGGGGGGGGTTGGGCGAAATTCAATTTAATTATCTTTGAAATACTATAGTCATTGGGTGAAACAGTGTAACACTACATTGCTACATTGTATATTCACATTATGGATGAACAAGAAGTACTGACCATTAGGTGCTACTAGAGTGAAATCTTTCAAAAAGAAAATAAATTGTTATCTGATCCCCTTATGTTTGACTACCTATGTTAGCTGTTTCGTATTTGTCCATTCCCACTCAGAGTGGCACAGAATTAGAAAGATCAATTATTTTCCCCTGGGCAACCTAAAAACCACCCATCTACAGATCTCCAGTGTTAGTAAAATTCAATTCGATGACATGCATTAGTCAAGTATTATCACAGTGTGTGGTTAACTATTTGAATCAGATAGATCATGAATGAGATTCTAATAATATTCAAATTGCTATTATCTTTCTCCTTGCCTCTCTCTCTCTCTCTGTCACACTTTATTTTTGCAGGTGGACCTTACATCATTTCATGTGGCCTGCACAACGACATATATCTTTGTGTTGTTGAAATAAACAGGAGAAGAGTGGTTGTTGGTGAAAAGATCAGGGGACATGCTTCTACCTTCTATATTGAAAAATCTGTTTGTCCAGGTGAGTTCAACATGGTTTACTATGGCAAAAAAGAAGATGCTCGAAGAACTGAACCAGCACTCTACCTAACAGCAACTAGTCAGGACAAACCTTTGGGAGTTGGAGGTGCTAGAGCCTCAAACTTCACTCTTCGTCATCCTTCAAAGAAGAAAGAAGACCTCTTCATCGAGTACTGGGAGACTGACAGCTGTTACATTAAACTAGCTCCACGAAGACTGCAGAAAAGATTAATTGTTGGTCTAGATGAGTCTACAATGAAGACAGTTTGTGTTCACAGTTATAAAGAAGAGGAAAAAAGAGACATGTGCCTTCGTTTTCAGCTTCATCGAACCAGGAATGAAGTCAGTGATCGGGTCACCATTTATAGAGCACAAGCCTTAGAGTCTGTAGCCCTAGATGATTCTGATGAGCACAGTAGTGGAGAAGAAGATGATGATGCTGGTGATGCCATTAGTGGAGGCAGCACAGAGAAAGAGCAAATGGATGAAGATGTAGATGAGTGCATTACATACAAAGATGATGCTGACTATTTCGAAAATTTTGAAGGTGAGTTTGAGCCTATCTCTGACGAGGATGATTAAACTGAATTAGCAACATTACCACATTGTGACTTGTGTAGTTTTAGAATACAATTACCCTATGAGCTATTCCATTGTTATTAGTTTCTTGTAGTTTCTATCTAACAATTGTTTGTTTATTTCTTTAATTTTATTACATATTATTACATATGTGTATTATGTTACAAAGCATAAACACCTCTATCCACCCAACCACCTACTTCTTTCCTGCTAGCACAACTTCTCCTATCTTAGAGATTTCCAGGAAGGTTTTGATCATGGTCTTAGTGTTGGGGCTAATTCTATCCATGCTTTTTCTCTATAGTGGTACCTCCAATCAAATCTTTAATTTGTCATGCTATTTATATTACATCTAAACATTCATGGAACAAATAGAACCTTCTTCTGAGGTCAACTTATACATAATAACAACAACAACAAAAAACATCCACTATGCTGTACATTTCAGGATTGCCTGTCTTTTTGAAAAGAGAGAGCCCGAACAAGTGGATAGGGCCTTGACAATTGTTGCTACCTGCCATATTGGAGGGCTTCCACCTGAATGGCTGTGCATTCTAATTATGGCTGCCAGGGGCATAGCCAGGGGGAGGGGGTTATGGCCTCCCCTCCCCCAAACTTACAACAAAAGTAAATTACCTAGGGAAAAAAAATTACCTAACTAATTTGTCTTAAGAATTTGTGTTCAGAGTAACCCTCTATATTTGTATTGATGACATGATAATTTGCCAACATTATGTTGATATTATTTTTTTTCTTAACAAACAACAGATCTACATAACAGAAAGGGGATACTGACCCAAGTGGGAGATATTTGCTTTGAGGGGGGGGGATCCTTCTGAAATCCTGGCTACCATATCTAAGATTTTTAAAAAAGAGAAGAATGTATGGAGTATCATATTTTACTGGTGAACTATTTGAGTTTGTGAATTCACACCATTGATAAAATGTAATAGGAAATAACAACAAAAAATAACAAAAATTAAACAACAAATAATAACAGCCAGGAACTCTCAGGTCCCTCACTTCTATTCACCAGAACAGAGAAACACTCAACTCAATCTCTACTCTTTACCCTACTAGAGTAAAACAATAGAACATCGTATCATCAATTTAATGCCAAAAAAATCAATTATTTCAAATTGAAAATATCCCCTTTACACAAACGTTTTAAAATGTTTACTCAGCATGACAGATGTGAAATTTATTAATTTGTCATTCTGATAATGATTCCAATTTACTGTATGAAATGAAAAAGTTATCTCTGCTGCACTAACCACATCCACTGCTTGCTACCTGATTTTACAAAAATATTCTGTTAAATTTGCTGAGGAGCTCTCTCCTTGAATCCTTCTCTTGTTGTTTTTTTAGTTCATATGAAATTTAAATAAATAGCACCCACTAGCACTTCACACCAAACACTGGACTCATCATTCCTCTCTCCACTACTGAAGCCTGAAAAATTAATTTTCAGTTCTAGAGTGGATTTATACTTGAGTTTGGATAATGTGAAGCATAAGATTTTTTAAATAAAATTAGACCAATCAATAATTCAGCCTTCTAAGGAGAGGTCATTAGGATTTAATGATTGATTTCTATGCAGAGTGCTGAGCACACTCTGTTAAGATAATTTGACTGTCTAGAAATATATATTTGTGCTAATTTAGAATGATCTCCTTCCAATACACCTTAGAAATACTTTTACTTATTATTTTAAGGGGATATAATGGGAAATTCTGTTAAAACCTGTATGCACATACCAGTGTGTGTATGCATGGGTGCATTCATGCTTGCAAAAATTCAACAAGGAAGTCTAAATAACTGTTAACTCAGTCAATTTGAAGGAACCCTGGATGAGCTATAGAATAAAACTATCACTTTTTCTTCATTAAAAAATATAACTGTTTGAGTTGCTCTTATGCGCCAGGCATGTCAGGAAGGAAAAAAGAAAGGCATCCCTGGCGTCTTCAATGCTCAGAGACGCCAATTATTAATGAGTTATGCCAACGCCAGACGCTTTGTCCAGTTTATAATTCTAGACTGGCTCACATAAACACACTTCACAACCAGTCCACTATTTGCACACTCATTCTCAATTCACCGTCACACCAAATTTTACCTCCCAAGCCTACCACTACTACCTCCAGTCAACTCCAAAAAAGTCCTGTAGTCCTAAAATTGGACATCCAACCGTGTGAATTTTTTGAAGAAAAAAACCCGTAAGATTATGAAACAAACAAAATCTAGGGGAAGGTCTGCATCCAAGAAACGGAGTAAATCTGCGAGAAAACCAGTAAGTAAATCAAAGAGGAAATATAAAAGACCGGCTGCCGCTATGAAAGCACGTAAACCACGGAGACTCAAGGCTCCCACCAAGAGGCGCAAGGGAACTGGAAAATGGGACATCTACAAAACTCTTCACCCAAGTAAAAGATCTCCAGACTACTGGAAAAAATATTGAAGACTACCCAAAAGAATATGATAGTTAATTGTGTTAAGATTTTTTTTTGGCAGATCCCAGATATAGATAGCTAGCAACAATTTTTTAGCTAAACTAATACTGCCCATATTAATTGACTATTAAGATAAAAAGCTAGCAATTTGAATCTATATTATATCTTGATGAATATGTTTTATTGCAGTTATTGATGAGATTTTATTTATTATTTAAAATTTATCATTTCATTTAAATCAAAATTCTCAGTGCAGACCCTACAAAAACTCTGGCCTATATTATGCAGGTTTATGATAGCAGTCAACACACAATGCATATGGAATAATCACTGATCTGAATCATTATGCATACTGGCTGAACCAATCAGTGGGCTGTGGTCACAAAATTGTCTTAGGGAAGATTGTCTGTCTGTCTGTCTGTCTGTCTGTCTGTCTGTCTGTCTGTCTGTCTGTCTGTCTGTCTGTCTGTCTGTCTGTCTGTCTGTCTGTCTGTCTGTCTGTCTGTCTGTCTGTCTGTCTGTCTGTCTGTCTGTCTGTCTGTCTGTCTGTCTGTCTGTCTGTCTGTCTGTCTGTCTGTCTGTCTGTACCATCATTCTGGCCAAACCTGTGGGCAGATTTCTCTAAAATTTCGCATGATGATAGGTTATGATCGAATTTAAAACATGGGCTAAAAAATCCTGAAATTTGTTACGATGGTAACAAGAAAAAGCCAAAATTGTTTGTTGTTTGTTTTTTTTTTGCATGAAAAGCAATAGAAGCTACAGATCTAAAACTTGGTATGCTATGCGACTTCACTCTGGGAGTAATATGTGCTGGGTCCTATCTGGCCACACCTCTTCCTTCCCCAGTGCAATGCTAAAAATGCCAAAAATGGTATTTCAGCAAAAACATTGAGAGTTAGATCCATGTACTCATATTTGGAATCTATACAATCTGGGGAATGTTTTAAGTAAATGTATATGACCACACTCATTCCAGTTTTCATGTAAGTCCCCCCCCCCCCCCCCCCAAAAAGGCCAAAAATAGTACAGACAAACCCATGGAGCAACCAACTTAAAATATGGCATGCACACACAACTTCACTTTGGGAGTAACATGGGTGTGATACTTCATGGCTACACCTCTTCCCATTGGTGTGTACAGTGAACAAGTGCCCAAAAAAAGTACTTATGACTAATCTTGGACCTAAGGAATTAGATCCACAAACACACTTTGAAATCTATTTTTTGATTTGTTAGTATGTATGTATGTCTGAGCATCACGGTCAAACACTTGAGTCAAAAAGGCAGAAATTTGGCATGTGCTCTCCAAGAAACCTGATGAGCATTATTAACCACATGTGGGTATGGCCAAGTGTGTGGTTTGTTATTAGCCACACCCACAGGAAGTTGTTTTGGCTGCCAAAAGCTAACGAAAGGACCAACCAGGCCGAAATTTGATCGGCTTCTATACTGTTTCATGTTGACATTGGCCAAGCAACGCTGGGTATATGCTGCTATATATTATATATATATCTCCTATCCTATATAAAAAGGAATATGTACATCCGTCTGTCTGTAACGCTAAATGTGTTCGTAAATTAAAAAGGCACTTCCTGAAGTCAAAGGGAGATGAAATTTGGCATGAGGATAGGTGTAGTGGAAATGTTAATGTCCATTTTCTTAACATTTTTCTAAAGGTAATTTAAACAGAGATTATTAGCATTCAATGTAATTTTGACCATTTTTTGGTCAAGAATAAACTCACCACACCCATTTAATCTCCTGTTTTACGTGTCTGGAGGAACCCACATTCCCATCCTGCGGTTTTAACATTGCCCAAGTTATTTCACTAGTCAAATCGTGTATGTAAACCAAGTTAGAGGTCTTTATATTCAAGGATTTGTCAGTGCATTAGCCACATAGGTTTGTATATAATACAATTTTGAGGGTTTAGCAAAGGGAGGTCGTACAGCTTCTAAACTTTGTTTGCACCAAGCCCTCTACAATGCCAGTTGCTCTTCAAATTTTCCTAAAGGTAATTAAGCACATACATACTATTTTGAGTTTAGTAGAGTGAGTTTGACACTCCGGTGATGAGCGAAGCAAGTCCACCCGCTAGTATATATAAAAGGAGGTGTATGTCAGTCTGTATGTTTTTACCATTATTCTGATCAAACCTGTACAAAGTGAAGCAAATCCACCGGCTAGTATATATAAAAGGAGATGTATGTCAGTCTGTATGTTTGTACCATTATTTTGATCAAACCTGTATGTACATTCCTCTGAAACTTGGCATGATGATAGGTTTCGACCCAACTTAAAACATGAGCTTAAAAAATCTCAAAAATGGTTACCATGGTAATGAGAAAAACCCAATATTGTATTTTGGCCAGAAAAACCCTTCGAGCTACAGGTCTAAAACTTGGTATGCTTATACAACTTCACTCTGGGAGTAATATGAGCTGGGTCCCACCTGGCCACACTTTTCTTTTCCCTGTGTAAGGCTAAATATGCCAAAAATGATATCTCAGCAGAAACACTTAAACCTAGAGAGTTAGACCAATGACTTCATATATATTTGGAATCAATATAATCTTGGAAATGGTTTAAGTACATGAATTTGACCACACCCATTTCTATGTTCATGTTTGGCACCAATAAAAAGCCAAAAATGGTACTTTGGCCAGACCTACCCTTGGAGCGACAAATTAAAAATATAGTAAATTAAAAATATGGTTTGCATACACAACTTGACTTTGAGAGTAACATGGGCAAGGTCCCATCTGGCTACACCTCTTCCCATTGGTGTGTGAAGATTAAAAAAATGCCAAAAAAGAAATTTCTGAATTTCTTAATAACGCTGTGGAGTTTGATTCACAAACCCATTTTAATATGCTAGACATCCCTTTGCAGCTTTTCTTGCAAAGTTGGAATATTTATCTAATTTAATTTTGTCCTCAATTCAGTCAACAAATGATCATGACTCTATCAACTTTAAAAAATCCATTACACAACAGTTCTTGTCTCTGGCCAGTGCACGAAATCCTCCAGTTAACAACATAATTGTTCATCTTCTTTCTCTCTCCCCCTTTTCTGTTTACAATAATTCCCCATTTAACCTTGCAAAGTGAGGCTCTATTCCAGATTTTGGGTCATGAATTGTTGTGGTTATGCCACCAAAACTCAACCACCTATCCACAGAGAGTTGCTGTTTATCAGGGAATTCTGTAGTTAATTTTTGTTATCATGTATTAAACTAAGTATGCACTGAACTGCTAATAGTTAGTAACTTCCCTTTGTTCTTTTCAATACAGCTGTTCCCATTAATTAACCTGAGATGGCCCCTGTTTTGGCCTCTTTTGTCTATTAGGATCTGAATAATTCTTAGCTAATGTGTTGAGCTACATAGGTCAAAGCATTTTAGAAGTACCATTATTTTGGCATTTTTAACCTTGGGCACAAAGAGGAAGATGTTTGGCTATATGGGACCCACCCCATGTTATTTTATAAGTCCAGTTGTGTCTGCATGCCAACTTTTAGGCCATTAGCTCTATTTTTTTTTTTTCTTCAAGCAAAAATACCATTTTTGGAATTTTTTTAATACAGAAAGTGTGTGGCCATATAGATATAGTTGAAACCACATGAGTGAGTGCTGCGCTTGATTTCCATTTTCGATATCCCTCTTGACTGTAGCTACAAACATAAAGGAATTTTAGTTATCATGCATTAAACTGAGCATGCACTGAACTGCCAGGAGTATGCAACTTCCCTTAGGGTTTTTCAATAGAGCTGCTTCTATTATTTAGCCTGAAATAGCACTTTTTAGCAACTTTTGTCTATTAGGATCTGAATAGGTCTTAGCTCATGAGTATAGCTACCTAGGTCCAATTTTTTTTGTTTTTTAGAAATACCATTTTTGGCTTTTTAGCCTTATACACAAAGAGGAAGAGGTGTGGCTAGATGGGACCCACCCCATGTTATTTGAAGAGTCAAGTTGTGTCTGCATGCCAAGTTTTAGGCCTGCAACTCCATTCCTTCTACAGGCAAAAGTACCATTTTTGGCTTATTCCGAATATAGAAAGGGGTTTGGCCACAGACATACTTATAACCAAATGAGTGGGTGCAGTGCTTGATTTCCATTCTTTAATACCCTCTTGACTCTGTAGCTTCAAAAATGAAAGAATGTATAGCGACCACACATACATGCACACACACACACACAATCACGCACATGCACACACACATGCCCGCAAAAATGCAAATTCTCTAGCTCCTGTTAGATGGTCACACACACCTGACATAGTCAGGATGCCTGTGCACTAAGCAGGCACTATGAGCCAGTGCAAGCAAACTCCTGGAGCCAAGCTAGGAGCTCACAGGAGGACTGACCAAGACTCTCAGCTTATGGGTGTGGGCACCCAAAGTCCCACCTGAACCCTAGCTGATTGACAAGCCATGGCCAGTAAATTTGCACCCCAGAAAATTTCAGGTTCCCATCACAGCTGGGTGGACTGGTGTGGGAAGATGTTGAAAGGCAAGATAGTTTCCTGTTAGTGCAGAGTTTGAACTCACAACCTTGGGGTTGTTAGTCCAAGAGTGTAACCACTCAGCCAATCTGCCATACACATGCACACATGCACATACACACGCATGCACGCACGCACGCACGCACGCACGCATGCACGCACGCACGCACGCGCACACACACGCGCACACACACACACACACACACACACACACTCTCTCTCTCTCACTCGCACACAGAGCTATTTATAAGTAGCTATTTTGGTTTGTAAGTATGTATGTATGTTTATGTGTTTGTATATATGTGTGTCTAGGCATCACAACCAAACACTTGGACTAAAATGGCCGAAATTTGTCATGTATTGCCCAAGAATGGTTAATGGGTGTGGTTTTAAATAGCCACACCCACAGGAGGTTATTTTGTCTTAAAAAAACTAATCAAATACCAATCAGGCTACAACTTGGTGTGTGGTTACCAAGTACCCGGGAAAGCATTATTAACTACATGTGGGTGTGGTGTATGCATAAACACACCTACTAGAAGTTGTTTGGGCTATTAAAAGCTAATTAGTTAGGCCTACCATATAGTCTGGGAGGATTTTTGAAATATCTGAAAATGTCCTGGTTTTGGTCTTCTTTTTGTTGAAAAATATTTGTCCCTGAAATAGTCACACTTTTTTTTACACCAAAAGTCCAGCTTAGCATCAATAGTGCAGTGAGGTGGTCTGGAAGAGCAGAAACTTAAGTTGGCATACCTTTTTCCTCTGTCCCTATGCCCCTCTCACTACTTATGGTAGATGGTGGGGAGGATTATGGTGGGGAGGATTGTGGTGGGTACCTTTTTTTATATATATTTCTTTTCTGATAAATTGTCGTGACTGTGTGTGATGTTCCTCCCCATGCTATCATAAAGCCTATCACCTTTCCTATGAAGGCTGATTTCTTGATTTAATGATTATATTTTAAAGCTCACAAAGCCCAAATGTAAGTGCAAATCCACTCCAAAATTGAAGATCAAATTTTTTGTGTTTGGGAGAACAGGAGAGAATGAGAATCCCAGTGTTTGGACTGAGTATTTTTGTGAAATAGGTAACAATGCAATTAGTGCAGTAGAGTGAATTTTTCATTTCACACAGTGAAGCATCATCAGGATTGCACATCTGCCATGTTAACCAAAAATCTTTAACTAGAGTAAGTAGAGGTAAATAGGTAACAATGCAATTAGTGCAGTAGAGTGAATTTTTCATTTCACACAGTGAAGCATCATCAGGATTGCACATCTGCCATGTTAACCAAAAATCTTTAACCAGAGTAAGTAGAGGTAGGATCTTTTCAATTCCAAATTATTGATATTCTTGCATAAAATTGATGATATGATTATTTTATATTTTTACTGTAGTCAGGTAGAGGTTTAAAGATTGACCCCATTTCTCTGTTGTAGTGAATAAAAATGAGGGAGCCTGAGATTAGGGATGCTATTTCTTGTTCCCCCATTACATTTTATTAATGGTGCTCCTTCACACACAAAAAGTTCACTAGTAAAATATGATACCAACCCCCCCCCCCCCCCCCCCCCCCCCCCTCTCAAAGTGTCCTCTTTTTTGAATCTGTAAATATGGTAGCCCTAAATTAGTCAACCAACCAGAGTGAAATTTGAAATGAGATTTCCAAGTAACTGGGTGAGCACTATTGTTCAAATGTGCTTGTGCCAATGGGTGTGGTCTGGTCATAACCACACCCATAGGACATCATTATGCCTGCCAGAATCTCATTTATTGACTAATCAGGCTGAAATTTGGCATATGGAGTCCAAGTAATTGGGTAAGCATTATCAGCTACATTTGTGTGTGTGTGGTTTAGTATTAGCCACACCCATAGGAAGTTGTTTTGGCTGCCAAAAGCTTGTTAAAGGACCAACCAGGCCGATATTTGAGTGGCTTCTATAAAGTTTTATGTTGGCATTGGTCAGGCAACGCTGGGTATATGCTGTGTGTACATGTGTCTGTATGTCTGTCTATCTGTCAGTGTGTGTGTGCATATTCACACATATAAATGTATATGTGTCTGTGTGATTGGAATAAAATTTGGCGTGACTACATGGAATTGATAGGGTATGGTATAATAATAAAATTTATAGTTGCTTTTCCAGTCAGTGGATGAATAAATTTCTTGTACATTCTTTACATGTTACAAAAATTATATGATATGGAATATACTAAATATTATCAAGTTCACACTATACTTTTTAGGACACATTCATTCATCAAAAGTTTCTGGCACGATTCAAAAGTTTGAATTCTTCAGAATCTTCAGAACGTCGTGAATCTGGATGCTGGATTCTTGCACATTCTCAGAATGATTCTTTGATATTCTGTTCTGTGATGTTCACATGAACAACATCAAGAATTCCACAAGACCAGTTAATTCGTGCCTCCTTACTCCCACTTTTATCAGAATATGGATATTTAGCAATTTTAATCATATCGTCAAGCATATTTATTGCTACATCTTTTCCATCAAATGAGGGTATGTCTTTGACCCGTTTCAGTAGATCTCCAATCATATCATTCGCACATTTTCTTTGTGTACTAAAATAGGATACCACTGATTGAAATCTTACCAGTTCTCCAACCAATAATTTATATACTCTTGTTCTCTCTTCTTCATAACGAGTTATATCAGGATATTCCACCTTTATCTTTTTAAATGTATAACTTTCTCTTGAATGCTTGAAAAAGCTGTGCTCACACTCTGTACAATAAGCCCGTGTAATTACTTCACACATCCAAGTAATATTAAAAACATCAGACCAGAAATATTCACAAGATTCATGGCAATTTGAGTTGCAATCAGAACATATAACATTTATGGAATTTCGAGTAGGGACAACCTCTATTTTCTCGAAAATATTTTTCCCCTCTCTTACTTTGATGTGGTAATTTCTCTGTCAAGTCGAGTGCTTTCTTTATGTTTTCTTGCTCTTTTAATAGTTTAGCAGCATTCAGTTTAATATTATCAACAACTTCATTAAGTTCACCAAATTTGTGGGTTCTAACCTGTTTAAAACGTCGGATAACAGAAAACATTCCCTTCAACATTTGAAAGGCAGCATCAAATTCAGATTTTACAGCTGAAGGAACTTTGTTTGGGTCATTAACCCACCTGGAATATGGATTGTTAATATAGAAAGTATGTTCAGGAGTGATTGTTAAGCCAAATTCATTCTTCAGACTGGATACTTTAAAAGTGGTATCCCCTCTATCAGTAGACTTCGTAAGTAGAACAATCAAATTGTTTAGAACATTTTGAGGTAAAATTTTTCCAATTTCTGTAATTAATTCCCTCAAAGAGGAAGTCATGCGACAGTCACTGCCACTAAAGACAAGACAAACACAGTTGACATAATCAATCCGTCTTACCTCATGAATAATGTTAGCTATGTTATCCTTATCTGACCCACGAGTATCATTAAGCCCTGGAGTATCAATAATTCTTAGCTTCATTTCAGGAATATCAATATTAATACTGTAAGATTCAATGGTATCACTTTCCATTCATTCCCCCTTTGACAGATCATCATAATTTATTAGCTTACTTGGTTGAAAATTTTTTCCAGGTTGTATCTCATAATTCTTTATTAGTCTTAAAAAACTTATCTTGCCTTTTCCTGTTTCTCCAAGAAGAACCATATTGAATCGGTTACATACAATAGCTCTTTTAGTAGCCATTTCTGAATATCTAAAAAATTCACAAATATCAGTAAACAAAGGCACACAGCATTTCCTAATGTACCCAGTATCTGCTTTCCTCTCCATCATCTCCACTTGCTTAAATATAATTTTAGACAGTGCTACCACGCCCATAATATTGCACTGTTGATATAAACATTCCTTGTATGGCACCAACATTCAATAATTAAACATCAACTGCTTCCAGGTGAAACACCTTCCACGCTAAAATCCTAAATCAAAAAAATTAATATTATATGGAAGCCCTACAGCAAGTTCTGAGCTCTGCAAGACCTGAAGTCCAGGTTGTGTGTGGAGTCCATAGAGTAGACACAGACATACTTTCCTGCAGTAGAAATTACGTGCTCGTTTTCAAAGGAACTAAAATCTCATATTAGCAAAAGAGCAGACTTATAAGGGGAAATTGCTCAAGGCAGTGACAAAGTCTGCTCTTAACCTTAAAAAGATAGTTTAATTAAGATAATCTCCCCTCTCTTATGCAAAGAATGCCTAGCCTCTCACGAAAAATCTAGTTCTCCATTAATCGCGGTGACTGTTTTGTAGTTTTTTTGCAGTGTCATTGGGAAATTTGAACGTCTAGAAATTTGGGTTTCACTATATCCACACAAAAAATTAACGAATTATAATTTCGGTGAGTGCCTGGCTAGCCGTGTCACTTGAAGCAGCGGGTGTTGTAGGCCTGAGTGACTCCCGGGTTTAGTGACTCCCCAGTCACTCACGCCTAGGCGTCAGTGACTCCCGGTCAGTCACGCCTAGGTGTCAGTGACTCCCGGTCACTCATGCCTAGGTATCAGTGACTCCTGGAGTCACTGGTGCCTAGGCATTGGTGACTCCCATAATTCACTGGTGCCTAGGTGTGAGTCACTTCTGCCTAGCTGTGAGTCACTTCTATTGCTCTCCTTGACTGAATATATCAGAGCTCATGCACTGATAGCTACAATTCCTACAGGATGTCCTCTCATCATCTTGTAGCTTTTATCAGACTTTTAATTTAACAGTTATAGTTTTGTATCAAGATTTTAATGATTTAGCAATAGCCATCCTAAAAATAAAAAAACTATATATACATATACATATACATATATATATATATATATATTAGAAGACCTATGTAACTAACTATGTAACTAACTATGTAACTAACTATGTAACTAACTATGTAACTAACTATGTAACTAACTATGTAACTAACTATGTAACTAACTATGTAACTAACTATGTAACTAACTATGTAAGTATGTAACCATGTTCTTCCATTTCTCAAAATCCCTCTTTAGATTTTGACCAAACTTTTAGGGATGGAGGAGACCCACCCTGAAATGGTTTTAGGCCAGCTGGCATGTCAGGGAGAAAACAGAATTTATCTGTCTGTCTCTGACACCAATACAAGGCTGCTAAAGGATTGTGATGGACTGTAGCTACCCGTTGCTCTAGCTCCTGTGGGCAGTGAGAATATAATTCTGCTGCTTGGATCTCCTCTAAAGTGGTGAGAATATAATTGTTCTGCTTGGATGCTGTTTTAAATGCTAAAGATTTTGTCACCTCCAAAAGCTCTTATAGTGGGTGGCTAAGCCAGTCTAGTGCACTTTTTGATAAAAACACCAAATATGATACACATGCATAAAGTTATATAACAAATTTGAATATTGACCATCTTTGAAGAAATATAAGAATCAGCAGTTCAACTTTACTAGCTACAACTATTTCTACTTCTACTTTCTAATTTTAAAAAAATTACTAATTTTTCTTCATTTATTCTTTATTGCACAAGAAATTTGGTAACAAAAAATATTCTATTTATCAATTAGAAAGGCAACTATTGTAGGCATATGTTTCGATACAGAAAAATTGCACTTAATCAGTGATCACTTAATAGCTCTAGTCAGTCTGTCTGCTCCATGCTCTGACAGCCATATTTGTTTTTTTATAAAAATATTGAATTACAACCAGCACTGTTCATAAGTATGCATGCATATACATGCATATATACATATATACACACATTTATTATGTATTTGATCTTGCTTTAATCTTAATTCATTTTGTTTTTGTTTTTGTTTGTTGTTGTTTTTTGTTTTTGTTTGTTGTTGTTTTTTTTTGGTAACTACACCCAGACAACTGGGCCTAAAGGGCTCAAATTTTCAGAGTTTAATGGGGTCACCCTGGGGAGGTCATAAGGAAGTTTGGTGAAGATCAGAGAATTCCGCCCATGGGGTTATTTTTTTCCCCCAAAAGTTCCTGGTTATGGTAACAACTCTATGCCTGTTTCACAGTTTTGGATTAGGAGGGACACCATGTATATAAACCCTCAGAAAGTTCGTCATGCTACTCCATATGTGTGCACATTTGCTAAAAATGGTTATTTTTATTAGATGAAAGTTTTAAAAAGATTAATAAAATGCATGATGCTCATAATTTGGGTCACTGAGCATTACTTTAATTTTGGCAATAATTGGAAATAGAGAAGAAGAAATATTAGAATAAATGGTCAAACTTTACTAGCTAATACCATTCCTCCTACCAGTTTCTAATAATAATTAAAATAAATAAATAAATTTTAAAAAATAATGAGTAAATAAATAAATAAAATATATAAATAAAATAAATAAATTTTTAAAAATATCATATTTTTTTCTTTATTTATTCTTTAGAAGACTAGAAATTTTGGTGGAGAAAAAACTTCCATTTCATCTTCATAGGGGCAGCTATTGTAGGCATATGTTTCAATACATTTACTCAAGCAAAATTGGTCTGATTGAAAAAAGATCTGGCTGTCTTGGCAATATTCGTATGGATTTGCAGTAATAATCTAGTTCAAAGGTGCACTGATTTCTCTGCCTCCCCCCTTTTTACTTGTATTTTACAACTTTAATAGCCTAACAATTCATTTTTATCAAAATTTGAACCTACAAATATCCCCTTTTAATACATTTTTCATGCTCCCACGAGAGCTTACAAAATATCTTAGTAAGATTTGTACAATAACATTTAGTGTGGATCATGATAATATATCTGCAAGTTGCTCTATAATAAATTAGGGTTGTGTATGTCAGAGATTGCAAACTATCAAGTGCAGCAGATCAAAGGAGGGAAGAATAAAGTAACCAACAAACTAGTGGAGATTCCTGGACATCAACCACTTCAGGACACCAACCATGCACACAGCTGTAGTTCCACTCTAATGACTTCTAATTAGCCACAATAGGAGTACCATTTATTATTTCACATGGTCTGTCACTATCAGAAAAATTGCACTGTAACCAGTGGTCACTTAATAGCTCCAGTCAGTCTGTCTGCTCCGTGCTCTGACAGCCGTATTTGTTTTGCATGAAAAATATTGAATTACAACCAGCACTCTTCATAAGTATACATACATGTATACACACATACATTATATATTTGATCTTGCTCTAATTCTCAATTTGTTAGTTCCATGGTTTGTTTGTTTGTTCATTTTTTTGTTCGGTAACTACTCCCTGATGATTGAGTCTAAAGAGTAAAATTTTCAGGGTTTGAAAGGGAGCTAAACTATCAGCTGCATAATGTTGGGGAAGAAAGAGTGGATGGGAAAGAGAAAAGAGAAAAGAAACTTTGCCGATGTATATGTTCATGTGGTTCACAGTTTTGCTGACCCCATTTAGATTATTATATTACATAAAATGACTGAGTTTTTATATAGTGTGGTTTGCAGAGTAAGCCTACAACTCAGACAATCTTACTATAATTCACAATTTGTCTGTCCGCCTGTCTGTATGTGCTGACTCCAACTCCTTCCAAACCTATGGAGGGATCTTTACAAAACATTCAGGGATAAATTAGGGCATATCACTGCATATCTTCACAAGTTTCATTCAGATTGGGTGGCTATGGGTGTGGTTTAGTGACATGAACACTAACTAATGACCAAGTTTGATGAAATTTGGCATGTTTATTGATTGTATCTTGTTTGCTTTATTCATGAGGTTAGTGTCAATCATCTCTACATGTTACATAAAGCAATGATCTAAACATGTTTGTTATTGCTGGAGGCAGACTTAAAACTGGCCAAAGGCGGGCTTTCTGATGTTATAATCAATGTGTAATTTAATTACAGTTACTGTTGTCTGTATTTCAATTAATTGAACTAGAAATTAGAGAATGGACAAATGGACACAAAGAAATGTGTATACACAAAGGTGGTCATTGAAATACATGTTTTCTGGTTTAGAAAGTGGAGAGTGGTTATGTGTAGGTGGCACTAGCACACCAGGCTACCCCTCAAGAATGGTTTACAATATGCAAATAGACAATGAACCAAGAATAAAGAATCTTGGTTTAGTAGGTCCGAACCAGAAGATCACCCAAAGGGTAAGTGTTCCTGCTTTACTTTACTCACAAGTTAGTCTGGATGTTTTCCTCACATGGGACTTCAGCTATACATTCAAGGTGTTGGGCAAAGACCTGAGGATACATGCTTCACACATGGGATATTGTGTGTGGAAGCCTCCTACACTGGCAATGCAGGACAACTCAGCACTAGTTTCTACCCCTGAGGCTGTTGAGTAAGAATTTCACTCTGTGCATGGAAAATTATATCTGAAAGATCATTCACTTCAAGTCAATTATGAAGTAAATTTCTGCAAAGAAATTTCACAAATTTTTGTGTTGAACATTTGTTTAATGGCAATTAAGTTATACTAATTTTATATTGTGCAGTGCCAGCTTTGTCAGTAGTGTATGTTGATATTTTTGTGCTTTATTTGGTTAAATTTGATTGTGTAAGGCAACAATTACACCCATTTTTTCTTGAAAAATTTTAGCCCATGTTACGTTGGATCACAACCTAAGCACACACAATAGTTCCATAGAAATCTGTCCATTGATGGTACAGACAAACAAACATGCAGACATCTTCCTTATGTACAAGATTATTGATAAATGGCCTTCATGGAAGATAGTTGATAATCCCTGTTCCACATTCAACAACTGTCCAGCATGGATCCCATCACACATCAATAAAATTAAACAGAATCACACCCAAATAACATCAATCAAAATCAAGAGACACAAATTCATTTGATTGCACAGAATTAGTTGAGTCAAACATCTGGGCGGCCTTGATAGCCTCCACTTCCTGTTCCACTAATTGTGATGCTGCACAACTCGCAACAGAATCTATCTGCATACGTTCATCTTCTGCCACCTCCCCCTCCTCCAGTTCAGACCCTTTATTGGCATCCTTTGCTAACCATTGCAGCTGCGTAGATTCACAGATACCCTTGTGCTGAGCAGATGAGTTACCATCAACTTTATCAACATCCATTTCATCTTTCTTCCTTCTTTTCTTAGCATTCAATCGTTTTTTCTTCATATCAAACTGAAAAATACTCTTTAGCTGTTCGGCTGATGCAAACTTCTTAAGCAAGGAGAAAAACACACCACCAGGAGATTTCCTGAGCAATAAAGAATATATTCAGGGAATATTTTACATCTACACCAAGGTTGCTTGCAACCTTACTTGAATGTCCTATCATGAGATAAAACTCCACCTTCTTCCTGCATCTGACTGGTCTCATTGAATAACTGCACAGTCTTGTCCAGACCAACTTGCTCTATCGTGTTCATGATGAGGTTATACTTGGGCTGCATCCCTCAGGGAGAGAGAGATTATACACGACAATAATTCAAACATACACACCATCCATCATCAATCACTCACAAACGACAGCAATTAAATGGTGTCAGTCTTACCTCGTGCATACACATAGCGATCTCCTTGGCAGCATCTAGAGATGACAAATACTTAAAACTCTCCACATCTCGCAGACTGAGGCACAGCAGAGCGCCTTCCACACGCCCTGTCCTTCTAGCCTTCTTCCTTGCAGTCGGATACTCCAGTTGAACTTTGTCTTCATCCCCTGACTGCTTTGCTTCTATGAGTGCATGGTGTGCGTTATATAAAACTCAGTTATTGGGAAGAGAGAATGGTGTTGGTAAAGGGTATGAATTAGGAGGTGATAATACGCCATGAGAACACAGGCAGGAAATAGCAGTGAAATAATAAAGCACCCCTTACAGCACTCTTACTCTTGTGCACCACATCCTTTTATTTGTGATTACACACACGCACGCGCACACACACGCACACACACACACACACACACACACACACACACACACACACACACACACACACACACACACACACACACACACCTTCCACGAGGTCAAAGGTTGCCCCCAACACCCAACACCCAACACCCAACACCAGCTAATAATTATGAAATAGAAGTGCAGGTCATCCATTCACTAACCATCCCTGAAGCTGCATACCAAGATTAAACTAAATAAGTGGAGTTGCATACCCAAGCTTGTTCTAAATATGACCTATACCCAAAGTGATGAAAATTAACTGCATCCAAAGATATTAAAAAAGGAGCAAGAAAATTAACATTTATAAAATAAAATTTTAAAAATTAAATAAATATATTTATTTGCTAAATTTGAAACTTAATGGAAATATTTTTATAAGTGTTCTATTTGAAATGTTATTATTTTTTAAAGGTATTAGCTGGGGCTTCGTCACTATCAGTTGTTTTTGGGGGGAGGGGGGAGAGTTAAAAGCGTTTTTCATTTTGTACTGGAGTACCATGTTCTCTATCCCCAAATTTAAATCAACTATAAAAATTCTAACCTAGTGGATATTATTCTCTGTGCTATTCTCTATAAGTTAACAGCAGAATAGTCAAGTTCTGTGTCCCCATGACTATGAAAGAGGAATGTGAAACTTGCCCTTACAACGATGAGGGCATTAGCATGACAAAAATTATGCAGTCCCACCGAGTATCCAAACTTGCTGTGTAAGCTTGGATTTTTTTTTTAAATATAGATGTTTCACATTCAACACAAAATTGAACATTTCCCTGCAACCATTTGATTAGATATGGTAAAATCTTTTTCTCCACATATCATGGCGGGTCATTTCTATCTTAACACTGCACAGTGGCAGAATGTCTCAAGATCAAACCCTTACCAACACTCCCACCAATCCAGATCTATATCCAAGATTACAAATTTGTAATAATACATAATTATATAAACTAGAAAAGTACTCGTCCTATGGACAGAGACCATATTCATTACACAGATAAGAGCTGAAGAGAACTTAGAGGGGAAAAAAAGAAAAGAGACAGAAAGGGAGTATGGGCACAGTTTTGTGGACCTCACTTAGAATATGTTTCCAGGGTATTTTCTAGGATTTTTTGGTGGGGGGGGGGGGGGGGATACCGACATGTTCTTAAAATCTACCAAATGTTGTATATTAGCTAAATTTTGGAGGCAATACATAATAATGGCATTTTGGTTACTTTCATACTTGTATAACTTTTCAGTACACTTCTTCCAAATCTTTAAAGAAGATTTGATCCACATTTGGTACACATGATTTTCCATTAGTAATTCAGCTCACTACACATGGAACAAAACATACCTTCAGCACCAGGCTGCTCATCATACATAACCCACCAGTGAGCTTCCTTGTACTCTGGTCTATAAGACAACTACTGTTCGTTGTTGACATAGAAGTATATGGCTCACTTGCAGAATCTGATCTTAGTCATGCTGATGTAGGTTCTAGGATATTTTTCTGTTGCTGCCACATTTTTATATAAAGATCAAAAGTTCACTGGAATACATGGCATTTCTTAACCTGCTGACACACATGCTCATCAATGATAGTTCTAGGAAACTTACAGATGACCGTGTAATTGAAATTTGCTATCTATACTAAGTTACTAATAGCGTATACCAGCATTGCACATGTACTTCATTCAAATAAAAGCAGCTCATAAGTAGGGATGTAGCATTCCCACTGATAATCAAGAAAGGTCAGATTGCTTTGGAGGCATGGTGTAATGCTGAGAAGTAGACTACCAACAGTTTGGAACTCACTTGAGTTACTAGTTCTTGTGTAATTAGTTTGCATAGTAACTATGAACAAAGTTAGCATAAACGAAGGGAAATATAAGGGAGAGGAAGAAATGAAGAGGATGGGAAGGAAGAAGGATTGAAGAAAACTTAACTAAGGAAACAAAGGGGAAGTATTGGGGGAACTAAGAAATGAAAAAGAGGATGGATTGAAGAAAATAAGGACTGAAGGGCCAAAGTTAACAAAGGAAGTGGACAAAAAATAAGAAAAGTAAAACTTAAACCAGAGGATTACTACCTAGAATTACAACCAGGATTACTACCTAGAATTACAAGAATTACAACCAGGATTACTACCTAGAATTACAACCAGGATTACTACCTAGAATTACAACCAGGATTACTACCTAGAATTACAAGAATTACAACCAGGATTACTACCTAGAATTACAACCAGGATTACTACCTAGAATTACAAGAATTACAACCAGGATTACTACCTAGAATTACCACCAGGATTACTACCTAGAATTACAAGAATTACAACCAGGATTACTACCTAGAATTACAAGAATTACAACCAGGATAACTACCTAGAATTACAAGAATTACAACCAGGATTACTACCTAGAATTACAAGAATTACAACCAGGATTACTACCTAGAATTACAAGAATTACAACCAGGATTACTACCTAGAATTACAAGAATTACAACCAGGATTACTACCTAGAATTACAACCAGGATTACTACCTAGAATTACAAGAATTACAACCAGGATTACTACTTAGAATTACAACCAGGATTACTACCTAGAATTACAAGAATTACAACCAGGATTACTATCTAGAATTACAACCAGGATTACTACCTAGAATTACAACCAGGATTACTACCTAGAATTACAACCAGGATTACTACCTAGAATTACAACCAGGATTACTACCTAGAATTACAACCAGGATTACTACCTAGAATTACAACCAGGATTACTACCTAGAATTACAACCAGGATTACAACCTAGAATTTCACGATTTGTAGACCTTCTAATTAACCATTAGACATTTTGTAGACTTTTTTTTAATTTGTAATATTCCCCTGGAAGGCTCAAACTAATTACAAACTTTTAGACTTTCTTTGTCTGCATGATAGAAATACAAGAGAAAAGGAGAATTCCTTTTTCCCACCAGGAGTGGGGATGGTGGCAACCACATTTGTCCAGATGTAAAACACTACACCCCTGAAAGTTTTATTCATTTTGGTGCAAGGATTTAACCAAAGCACAAATGAATGCACACACCCACCCGCCCGACCACCCACACAAGAACCAAAATATAGATTATACATTAATTTTTATGGACACAAGACACTCCAGTACATTACATTAGCTAATTGACCGTTTACATTACTGCAGATCTGAAGGGGGACCCTGGTTCCAGTACTTGTGGTTTGTAGTACTTATATACTGCTAGGTGATTACTCATGCTTGAAATTAAACAACACACACCCCCCCCCCCCCTAGGAAATTTTATTTTTTTCAACAACAAACAGCCCTACATGCAGTGTTTCTTAACATTCACTAAACTCCACCTAAAACCATCTCCTCTGGTGACTCTGGCCTGGCAACCCCTGAAAATTGAGCCCTGATTTCGAAAGTATCTGGGAGGAGATAGCTAACAGACAAACTAATTAATCATGAATTATAGTAAGACTAGCAAAGTACCTATCCTGTGGAAGGTGACATTGTTTATCTGTATGTTATCTCCACCCAGAGCTAAGGCAAGGGGCTAATGCTGCTTGGGCCTACACTGCCCTATAGGGTTTAAAAAAATTAATAAATTAAAAAAATAAATAAATAAATAAATAAATAAATAAATAAATAAATAAATAAATAAATAAATAAATAAATAAATAAAAAATAAAAAATAAATTTTAAAAAAGAAGAAGAAAAGGAAAAGAGAAGGAAAAGGGTCTGGGCACATCTATTCTGACCTCACTTAGTGTGTGTTTACATAATTGTGGTTACATGAATTATAGCTTGATGCAAGATAATAATGTAAAACTCTGTAGCCATGCTCAGCTCAAGCATAGAGGGAAGATTAGCAAACATTCTTTCATTAGTTGCTTCAGGAAGCTGACTTCAGCTGCCAATCTAGACAGTACTAAAATAACCCTTACAAAACCACAAACTTCATGAAGATTAGGGGAGAGGGATGGAGGCTGACTTCAGCTGCCAATCTACACAGTACTAAAATAATCCTTACAAAACCACAAACTTCATGAAGATTAGGGGAGAGGGATGGAGGGAGGCTAGGATTTTCCGAGAGGAAACTAAAGATATGCCTCATTCAAGTATTGGTCTTGTATGCATCATGTTCTGGCCAACATCAAACTTTAGGAACTTCATCGGCTGCTGCAGTGGATTAGATCCCATCTGCACAGTCCATGAGGAGTACGTCTACTTCCATTCCACATTAACAATGGTGGCATGTTCACCTCAAACCAGCATCAGATGGGAGTCTGTCTGCTTCAGCTTCCACAGTTTTGGGGGAGGGGGTGTCATTTGTATGCCCATATGGGGCTGGATTATTGCCCTGTATAGTGGGTGAGCCAAAGAGGTAAAGGGTGGTATTATTAAAAACCCTACTATTGGTATAGTCAAAGCACGATAATGATGTTTGTTGATAATGATACTGAAAATTTAATTAAAGGCTTTATCAACATATTTTTATTTTAAAATCTATTTTTCTAATCACACATACACACCACAGTAATCAATTTACAATGAAATTTGCCCCAAACTATATATTGAAGTGTTTGTTAAGTGCACTAGCTATATTTTCAAATTGAATAAAACATAAACCCTACAACCAATAACCCTTTACCAGAGTGCTGAGCTGGAAAGTTGATACAAGATGGGCCATGAATGTTGGCCCATCCCACTGAGCTATCCTTGTCACAACATGAAAACATGCTTACTTCAAATACATTACAACTTTACTTCTCCCAATAGCTTCTCCAACCACTTGCAGGCATGTATACATGAAACCCCAAACCTCCCACCCTCTCTCACAGAACAAAGGCATGTCAACTCAACCTCTCACAGAATGGGGGATGCATTTACTTCAACTTAACCTCTCACAAAATGGGGTATGTGTTTCCTTCAACTTTCACAACCTATTGGGGGGGGGCATATATTCTTCAACTTCTCACAGGATGGGAATGTGTCCATTTCAAAAACCCCTCAACACGGAGACAACCACTCTGAAGGGATAGATCAACATTAACACTCCAAAACAATGGGAACACATCTACTTCAAAACTCCAAATTCCTTCCACTCCCCCACACACATACACACACCGTTGGGTCATACATGAGGTCATACATGGGGTCATACATGGGGTCATACATGGGGTGTGTGTGTAAGAAGCACCCACAACATGAGGACATTTCAATTCAACCTCTTACAATATTGGGGAATTGTCTAATCTAAATCCCCACAACCTGGGTACCAACACTTACAGCAAGAGGGCGTGGCATTTTTACTTAAACCCCCGATAACACAGGGTGTGAAAATTTTTCAATCATATGCACGCCTACATACAAATAAAGTCTGGCATACCCTGACCCTTATTTACAAAAGATCTGGGAACACTAGCACACAAAACCTTCCACCATCCCAAAATAGCATCAGCGCTCAAGTAGCACATCCATTAATTCTGGGGAAGTCAAAGCTTCAGTCCCATGGATGATACTTTACAATCATTATCTGTTATCCTCATGGGCTACCCACATTTTCTCTCGAAGGAATCATAGACCAAATCTGAGTTTTTATGCAGGTTATAGGTACATTTGAGTAAATGTTCAGAAATCAGGCCATGATTACCTCAAAGACCTGAATGAATGTCATACTGGTACTAGTCAAAAGACCAAATGAACTGGCCATTTCGGCTGAATGTAGCATATGTTCTATTTGTCTAGTCCACAGGCAGTGAAATTTTTGGAGAGCAGTCTACTGAATGTGATGATAGTTTACGCTATGCTTGTCGGCCACACATTACTCACTCCACTCTGCATCCTGAAGAATAATCCACTGTGGTTGCTGTTCCACTATCTAACTGAACTCCATTTTTCACTATTATGCTTCAAGAAGAAGCAATACAATAATTCTGAACTACAAAAGTGCCACACATTTAAAAGTACTAGCGAAAAACCTGTCCGCGTTTTTTTTTTTTTTTTTTTTGGCCCACCTTTGGTGGGCTGTGTCACAAAAATATCTGCTTTGCAGACATGTGCTGTAGACTTTTTATACAAAAGTGAACATATAATTAGGTTAAAGCATTTTTAAAGTACCATTTTTGACATTTTTAGCCTTACTCACAGAGGAAGAGGTGTGGCCAGATGGGACCCACTCCATGTTATTCACAGTGTCAAGTTGTATCTGTATGTCAAAGTTTTAGGCATGTAGCTCCATTCTTTTCTCTGGCAAAAGTACCATTTTATGCTTATGACATTCCCCTGGTGATATTGTCACAGAGTGACTTCTGTATCAAGGCTGAACCTAGTGTCCGTCCCAGACTCCTTTAGTCAAAACATTGGATGTATTGCATCATCAGCATGCAAATAAAGTGGGTCTGGTGACTTGCTTGTGCATTCCGTGTTCTTACGCCCACATTCCGGTGCAGACCAAAATAATTTTACAATGAGATTTCAAAAACAACCACACCTACCGCCAAGGTTGTAAATTTTTTCAAAGTGACTGAATGTTTCTGACGCCTTCCCCAGTACCTGGTGCTATATATTTACACACAAAACATAAGACTTCATGAATATGTAGTTGTGGTTAACCAAATGAGTGGATGTGGCTTTTATGGTTGCGTTCCACGGATGCCTAAGGAACACGGAATGCACAGGCAAGTCATCAGACTCACTTTATTTGCGTGCTGGTGGTGCAATACATCCAGTGCTGTGAGTGAAGGAGTCTGGGAAAGCTGAATCCAAGTAACATTAAACAAGGATTGAACATAAACATTATTATGTATGTATGAACCATATTGGTTACTCATTTGTGAATTATTGTGGTCGCATTCATTAATTGTATTGTTGGTGTTCCGTGGTGGTGAGAGTATTTGAGCTCAACCACCACGAGTTTTCTGGATGACCTTTACCTTTTAAGAGTTCTTTGGAGTTAAACTGCTTGTGTGCAGCAACAGTGTATGTACTTCAGAATAATATTTGCCAACTATAAGAAGACAATCTGTGGTGGACAGGAAACTACCTGGTGGCAGCGTATCAGTGTCGAAATAAGACAACAAGAGTCAGACAGATTTGATTTAGGCAGCAATCGCTGAGGTGTACAGTTTGGTACACACCATGGCAGACATTGTTCTAAATATATGTGAGTTTGTGGATCTAGCTCCATTCTTTTTTCTGGCAAAACTACCATTCTTGGCTATTTTTGAATACTGAAAGGGGTGTGGCCATATAGACATGCTCATGACATTCCCTGGTGACACTAATTCTAAATATATGTGGGTTCGTGGGCCTAACTTGAAGCGTAAATCGCGTACACACAGACAGACAAACAGACTATTCGCACTTTTATAGTGTAGATGGAGGTATCACATCCGGATAGTTTGAACTGTAAATAATTAATTGCATTCAAATAATTTTTGGTTTCTCAGGAATATTTTTAAAAATATTCATGTGGTGAAGCAGCTTCTTTTTTTTTGTTAGATTGTGTGATGTGGGTGTGGTTTAATATTTTTGACATCATAAATACTTACCGGGATCACGTGATAAAAAAATTCCTATGTGCATACCAAAAATTGATGCAAGTGGACCTGAGAAACTAAAATATTATTTGGCGTGGCCTAATATTGCCAGAACCTTCTCATGTATGGTAATGTAGGCCTACCATATAGTCCGGCTTTATCCGGACATATCCTCCTTTTTGGTCATTATATTTCAGTCCGGGAGGATTTTTAAAATAGCTGAAAATGTCTGGGATTTTGATCTTCTTTTTGTTAAAAAATATTTGCTGATAAAATAGCTGCACCTTTTTTTTATACCAAATATTCCAGCTTTAATAGCAACACTTGCGCAGTGAGGTGGTCTGGAAAAGCAAACTGAAGTTAGCATATATTTTTTCCTCTGTCCCCATGCTCCGCCCACTACTTACGGTAGGTGGTGGGAGGGGGGGGGATTGTGGTGGGTATTTTTCTATTTTTTTAAATATATACTTCTGTTCTGATAAATTATCCCGACAGTGTGGAATGTACTGCCATAATCCTACCACCTTTCCTTTGAAGGCTGATTTCTCGATTTGATGGTTCTATTTTAAAGCTCACAATGCCCAAACGTAAGTGCAAATCCACTCCAAAACTGAAGACCAAATTTTTCATGTTTTGGTAGAACAGGAAAGGAATTTAGAATCCCAGTTTTTGGACTGACTATTTTTGTGAAATTAGGTAACAATGCTATTAGTGCAGTAGAATGAACTTTTCATTTCAGTGGTGAAGTATCATCAGGACTGCACACCTACCATGTTGACTAAAAAGCTTTAATCAGAGTGAGTGAAGATAGGATCTTTTCAATTCCAAATTATCGATTTTCTTGCATTAAATTGATGATATGAATATTTTATACTTTTACTGTAGTCAGGTAGATGGCTAAAGATTGAGCCTTGTTCTCTGTTATGGTGAATAAAATGAGGGAACCTGAGATTAGAGATGCTATTTTCCCCCCATTAGATTTCATTAATGGTGCTTCTTCACACACAAAAATTCACTAGTAAAATATGATAACCCCCCCCCCCCCTCCTCCTCCACCCAAAGTGTCCTCTCTTTTGAATCTGCAAACATGGTAGACCTAGGTAAAAGACTTAGGGTCAGGCAAAACAGGACTAACACACTAATGCGCAAGCACTCACACCAAGCACTCACACGCACTCATCATACGCATGCACACACACGCATGCACACACACGCATGCACACACACACACACACTCATCATACGCATGCGCACGTGCGCACGCACGCACGCACGCACGCACGCACGCACGCACGCACGCACGCACGCACGCACGCACGCACGCACGCACGCACACACACACACACACACAACATGAATGAAGTACTGTATCCTCTAACAGACATCTCTATGATTCACTAGAAAAGAGCAAATACCACTTGGAGGTTTTGAAAATATGGTAGCTCTCTAATTAGAATTGTATAAGATAATAATTATCATACCATACTTGAATCAATGTCCACATAATCCAGTTTAGACTTCAAGGAGGATTTGTGTCTTTTCCTGGGGCGAGGAAAAGGCTCATAAAGTGTGGTGGTTGGAATTTGCTCATCGTTTTCCTCCTGCAGCCAAATGTAAGATAGAGTTCGTCTGTGGTTAATTGGTCATACTCACTCCTTACATGTGGGTAGGATATAGCAGTCCTTAATGACCCATTGGAAGTACAGCCTGAAGCGCTCTCTTCCCGCTCCATGCAACAGTGGATAACAAAAACTTCACGAGGCTGGGAACACAATTACGCATAAACCAGAGTGTAAAGGCCTTTCCATGTTCCTCAGCATTTTTTTCTTTTTAAATGTTGCAGTTGTGCTCCACCCAAGACCATTACCATTCCAGACCCTTACCATTTTGGACCCTTACCATTCCAGACCCTTACCATTCCAAAGCTATCCACCCATCAATATGCATCAATAATCTCACGTTTGCAAACTACGGAAAAGATATGGAAATGAAGGAGTCATAAAGTAAAGAGAAAAAATTAACTCTGAAAAGGAACATATTCACGGTATACTCAAGTCCCATTCCTAGAGTGTGCTAGGGCTATACTTGAAATATATTTCTTTAAATATAGCCATATAGCCCAAGCATACCTTGGCTCTAGCCCTAGGGGTGCCTGAATAGTACGCTAGCCCATGTGCTTAATTGGGCGTGGGTGTTCAGCAGCTATTGCATTTTTTGACAGTGATGATCCCTACCATTAGGGACCACTCTGAACATGTGCCCCTATGAAATTACAAATAAACAGTAAAATCATTCAAACAATGGTCTTTATTTCAGAGAATTCCACAGATTTTTTTTTGGAAATTGAATAGCTATTAATCTTCAATGGTAAATAAAAACTGAAATATCCCTCTCCCACACAATTATATCACAAAATTATCACCTCCACTTTCTTTGAGGTACATAAACAAACAGGCACAACTTTGACTTTAAAAAATTGAAAATAAACTATATGTTTTAGAACAGCACTTCTAATAAACTTTAAAGTTGAAAACAAAAATCTTGGCAAATATAACGTCCACTACATATACACATTTATCCACTAGTCTTGGTTGGAATATGTGGCTAGAAATTTCTATATATTGAAGCCAAGTTTTCTCAAGCACTCCTTGTGGGCCTCTATGAGATCACGACAGTTCTCTTCTCCTTTCTCCACAATGCAGGCATCACGAACAGTCTTTGTCTCTGGGCATGCACAACATATTTTCAGTTTCTTCTTTTCACTATAAATGAATAAATAAATAGATACAAAAAAATTTTAAAAACACACAAGAAAACGAATATTAAATGAGGTGAAACTATAAGTTAAACACACTACAAAACATTTCTGACACTAATACTGTTAATAATATGCTGTTACTAGTACTGCTGCTAAATAAATAACCTTGATCATGCCTATATGCCTATATTTATAGTAATATTCTTCAAATATAGCCCTAGCACACTCTAGGGGTCAAGACTGGAGTATAGCATAAATGCATTCATTTTTTAGTTAGTTTTTTCTCAATACTTTACCTGTTGAGCTGGTTCATTAGGGACCACTCCAGTACAGTTGTACTGAATTAAATTATAAAATGTGAGAATAGTTAAATTTAATTTTAGCATACTAATGATAGTATATCACTCACTCCTAGAGGTAATATCTCTGCGTTAAGTTTGAAATGTAATCTTCTTGATATAATAACTAGCTTGCTATGTGATGCCTGAAACGAATCCGGACACTTTCCTAATTATACCAAAATAGAACCTAGAGGGTACCTTTCTGTCTCCGTTCCAGTTTTGGGATCTTTATCTTCAACAATGTTTGATTGTTGTCCATTAGATGCCATTAGTGAAGCCAGAAAATTCACAACCAGTGCTCACCAAAACTACAGTCACACCGATGAGATTTGAGTGATACTTACCTTTACCTACCAGTGCGGGGTCGTCACCGTCAAAAACGCAAGACCTGATGAAATGAACACCCACGCCCAATTAAGCTCATGGCTAGCATACTATTCACGCGTTCCTAGGACAAGGACCAGCGTTGACTAGGACCAGCGTGTGCTAGGCCAACACGGTTTTTTTTTTTAAAGAAATATTCTTCAAATATAGCCCTAGCCTACCCAAAGGGGTGAGAATTGAAGAATACAGTGAGTGAATGTGTTCAATTAGAGCTTAATTGGGTGTGGGTGTTCAGTTAAAGCTTAATTGGGTGTGGGTGTTCAGTTAGAGCTTAATTGGGTGTGGGTGTTCAGCAATGACAGCGTTTCCACGGTGACAACTCACACCGGTAGGGATTGGTAAAGTCCCTGTATGCCTATAGACGACCTAATCCTTACCAACCAATTCACAGAGATGCAATTCAGCAACTATTGTGCTTGGAGCAGGGTCGTCGCAGAGATCTCAAGTCTCCAGTGTTCCAGGGGATGGCATGAAAACTCACGGATTTGGAGGCCATCTCCCCAACGCAGGGAAGAGGTCGAAATCCCCCGGATTGTTCTTCAGAAATTAGCAAGCGGTGATGCAGAAAAATAGCAAGCGGTGATGCAGAAAAATAGCAACCCCTAGTTTCCCACCAAAATCCCACCAAAACTGAGAGGGTATTGGAAGAGGTTTTTGATGAGAGACTTCACAAAAGAGCAATTGGCTACCAGGGATGGGGCAAATCTTGACTTACAGCTAGCCCAGTTCATTTCAGAGGAGATGTATTAGATGTGAAGGCAGCTTTTGCAAGGTGAGCACAAAAATAGCATTTAATAAAATTGTTATTATTATTATTATTATTTCTGTAATGATGATTGATATTAGTATAGCTATTTGCTCTGTGTATGTGTTGTCCTTGAGAAATTGGAGGCTACTTGACCCAGTGGGGTGATCCCTCATCAAATACACCATGAAAATCTTAGAAATATTGTGGTAGGATACAAAATATACTGTACTCCTTGTTCTTCATTCTTTTTCTTCTTTTTTTTTTTTACTCAGTTGCCTTGCTCCATTATAAGGTAAATGTATGAGTTGAATTATTTAATGTAATAAGTAACTTATTAGTTTAATATCATAATTCTTGGTAATCTTGCAATTTACAGCTTGAAGGCATCACTGCCAACTACTAAACACCCGCACCCAATGAAGTGCTAACCGAAATAGCTTAGCTAACCACTATTCACACATCCCTAGGGTACCTAGGATTGATATATATTGCAAACACATCCAGAATTTTCATTTATATGTGTGTGTGTGTGTATATATATATATATATATGTATATATATATATATATATATATATATATATATATATATTTTTTTTTTTTTTTTTTTTTTTTTTTTCATTCACCATTTTTCAGATTGAAAGCAAACACTCACTGCAACCACTTTAGAGATTCTGTAAGGAGTGAGCAGTTAATGTTACAAACTGTGACCGCATTAAATTGCCAGAGAGGATAAAGTACATCATGGGATCACAGGATTGTGCATCCACAGCCACTCTATTCTCCAGCACTGCCATCCCTGCATACTGGAGGAGTTGACTCCCTTGGAGATATGTAGTGATGTGAATTGTCTTGTCAGGTCTATAAGTCGTAGTCTGTATAGCAGTGAGGACCACATCTGGTAATCTGCCTGTTGACTGCTGTTGAGATGACATCCAATCTTTTTTTTTTATGATATGAATGTCAAGGAATGCCTGGATATGCTCAGTGGAGGCCAAAACGCAGCATATGATTCATCAGAGTGACAAAAAGACTGTATGTCTCCTTGGTCCCACAGCTATCTTTGGATAAAATTCTGGAGGTGTGCTGCTATTATAGCTCCTAGAGACAATGTGCATCATAAAAATGGAGGATCACCTGAATCGACAACTACGACAAAGATCAAAAGTTGCATGTGTAGAGTATACTGGTTCATACCCTGGCGAATCTCCACACAGGAACAGAGAAAAAAAAAGATCGGCAAGTACATCCATACCAGCCCTGCTATGATGAAGAAAATTAGAAACAATATTAAAGACAAGGCACCAAAAAAGGTGTACACTGGCATGATCCTTGATGGTGACATCTGTAATGGGCCCAGAGACTGCAGGCAGGGGGCAAACCAAGCATACAACCTGAAGAAAAATTGAATTATGGCAGGGAACTATGACAGTAAGCTGAGTGACTTTGCTGATCAGGTTCAGTGAGTGGTGCAGCTGGTACACAACCATCCTTTTGTGCGACAGGTGATACATTCTAAGCAAAGGGTGCCATCTGTAGTATTGTATCTCCATGAACAGATTAAGGACATGCTCCGCTCATGTTGTGCTGGACTCCTGTGTGAGTCAAATGTAATTGGTGTAGACAAGACATTCAATCTGGGGCCTCTCCATGTCACTCTCACTGTCTACAAACTGCTGCCAGTGACCAGAGAAGGTATCGGTGACCATCTCATCTTCGTTGGTCCTATGTACCTGCATGGACACTCTGATACGTTTTCTGGTCACCCTTCTTTTCCCATCTGGCGGTCATGCTCAGTGGAGTGCCAAGTCCACCTGTCTTTTGGTCCGATAATGAGAAGGCTGTAACAAATGTCATTGATGCTTCCTTTCCTAACAGCAGTCGCCTTGCATGCACCCAACACAACAAAGAGAACATCATCCGCCACCTTAAAGACAACGTTGGTTGCACCCCTCTGTATGACAAAATATTGTCAGTAAGATCTTTGGCGAAGGAGGGTTGGCTACAGCTTATGATGTTACCACTTTTAAGATCCAGGAGAAGGAAGTTGCAGATATTTCGGACAGTACCGTACCATAATTTACAGATTATTTGAAGAAGCAAGTGGTGCAGTTTCTGTAAATGAATATGCAGACCAAGCAAAATACGAGCCTCCCAACACAGATCTCTCATGGACGAATAACAACACGGAGTCAGCAAATCATGTCCTTAAAATGGCAATAGAATGGAAATCAAAGCCTCTGGTGGATCTCATAAATATCCTATACAATTTGATGCATGGACAATACCAAGAACTCAGGTGGAGTATCATTAGACTTGGAACATACAAGCTGACACCGCAGTTTACCTGTTACTACTTGGATGCCCAGGTATGGAGCTGCAAGTCAGCCAGTCAGAAGGATGGGCACTTTAATAAGTTGCTGTCCCAGCCCACCAAGACACAAAGAAATGCTGTTGTTTCCAGTGCTGATTCATGGTGGTGGTAAGATATATCAGCGTAAAAGGAAGAGAATGTCACGTACTATACCAGCAAACAAGTAAAGATATAATTGATTTCCTATCTCAGTTATTCAATATATATACATTTAATTTAGGATAATGCTACAATTAATTGATCATTGCAATATCCAATTGTCACCTTACTTTTTTTGTTCTGATTCATGTAAGTGTCAGGATATCTAAACACAAGATAAAGGAAAGAGGAGGGAAGAATAGAGTGAGGGAGTGAGTGGATGGGGGAGTGTGCATGTGTGAGTGCACATGTGTGATTTAGCGTAGACACATCCTACATTAGGATGGGACATGTCTGGCTAAAAACCCAAAATGAACTTATGTAAAACTGTTAGCAAAGATAACCAAAACCAGGAATGAGCATGCACTAGTTCCTGAAGCAACATGGGCTTGGTACATGGTCTTAACTATTCATCTTGGCATTAGGAAAGAGAGATGTGTAGAGGGGTGTATGATTGTGTGCAACAATATTCATGCTAACACACTACTAAATGAAACCCTTTCTTCAGGGTAAACACTCCAACTCCAATGATGGTTTTTAACATAAAATAATTGGGCCAATAAGTTCATTCAGAGGAAGTCAATAACAAACACTAAATTAATAATGTTTCTTGCTCATCAGGGAAGCCTTGTCCTGGATCCTTCACAACCTAGATTAATCTTTAGTTATATCGCAAGTTAGAAATGTACTGCATGCTATTTTACTACATTTACCTTATTACGCTGTGCTTTGCAAACGTACTATAAAATTATATTTTTATACAATGTTGTTCTGAAGACCATAAGCATTGCCATATATTCTGCATCTTAAATCTGCAGAAAGTGTACTTTGTGCTTCCAAATTTACTTGCTGAGTCAGCAGCCTCACTATGTTTGACAGAATGGACCAGAATACACTTAAATTTCTAGCATATTCACTAGGTGAATGTTCAGATAGACATACTGGAATAGTAAACCAGCAAAAGTATACTTCCTGCAATTTTACTTAGAGCATGTGATCTACTCCGTTGCTAAGCTAAAAGATTGATTTAATGAGCACATTCCCTCAGTCCTTACATGTAGCAAATGGTCATGAATGGAAGAATATCTCCAACTTTACAAAATATAATCCAGCAGTGTAACTTGGAAATAAATAAAATAGTTCAATAAAAAAAAAATTCTGTCCAGCAATGAAAAAAATGTTCAAACAAATGTTACCAACCATACTGTGCACCAGCTCTCTCTATATTTAACAATCCTAGTCACCTCTGCAGCATCAAAAATGGGTCCTGTGGGAAAGAGTGTCCTGACTTCTTTGCACTCTACAGTCATAGAAATGAAACTTAATTTTTGAGTGCTTCTATATATTCACAAATATTTTACAGACAGTGTTTGACTTTAGATTTAGTCTATGGTAAAATTTTTTATCATTGATGAGAAGGAAGGGTTTTTTAAACAGAGCTTGTAAATTTTCCTTTTTATTCCAACTTATAGTGATTCCCCACCTTTTTAAGCTTTGATAAATATCAATCCTCAAAAATAACATAAACTTCATCCCTCCTTCCCCCACTTTTAATATGCTGTCTCCTCCCTGCAGTGAGTGTGTACACATTTCTAATCAGTCCATTTTGGTAAATTCCAGTCATTGGGGGGGGGGGGGGGGGAGATTATATTGGTAATGTTCCGTGCTCTTCTGCAGCACTTGCAATATGCTATGCAACTTAAATCTCTATCGGGTTATTTAAACTTCTTTTAAGTTCACTTACTTAGTCAGCATGCATTGCCATGTCTAGCTTTCACAGTAGCATATGCAGGCTTGGGCTGTATTCAACCTGGCCAAAGTGTCAGGCCAAAATATGATCCATTTATGGACTTTTAGTCATGATAATTGGACTCGTTATATACATGGGCTGGGTCACAGTTGGTTGAACCTCTTACTTTGGGCATATTATTGTATACAAGACACTAGGAATACATAATAGTGTCAAGCATGATCCCAATCAAACGTTTAAACCTTGAGTATTCATTATTAAATTTCTGTAGGTGACCAATAGAAATAGTCATAATCAGTGATGGACTGCTATGTTTCTTCTTACTTGCTTTCGTTCCATTACATTCCCTGCCCTCCCCTCTCCTCCCCTGCCCTCCCCTCCCCTCCCCTGCCCGGCCCTGCCTTGCCCTGCCTATGTAGTATACTCGGTGGCCTCAATAACATTTTTGATATCTTAGCCTGGTACACCCAGAGGAAGAGGTGTGGTCAGTTGGGACCTAGCCCATGTCGCTCCCAGAGTCATCATGTGTGCACAAGCCAAATTTAGGTCTCAAAGTCCAAGTGTATGTCCTCATTACCATTTTTGTGTGTGCCTCATATGCCAACAGGAAGAGGCATTACAGTGACCAAAAATATTTGGGCTAAAAACTATTCTCGGTGTAAGATGTGTCTATTCTGAAGAGAAGGCTTTGGTACAGTGGTTCGGCAAGAATTTAGATGAACATAAACATACATGGATACACAAAATATTTTAGCCTGACATGCCCAGTGGGCAGTGGCCAGGGGGGACCCAGCCCATATTGCTCTCAGAGTCTCAATGTTTAGCATGGCATGCAATTCCTCCTAATTATGGCAGCTGGGAAACTGAAAATCACAGGACATATGCAGTTTGATGTAGTAGAAACATCAAAATTTGCCATTGTGGGCATATTTGCACCTTTAAAAAAACACACCCATGCATAGAGGTTTGATTTCTCTTTTATGTTTTTTTTTTGATTTGTTTTTTGTTATTTTATGAATTCACTTTCTGCACTGACGTTTGATTCCTTTTTCATGTTTTTATTTTGTTTATTTTTTGTTATTTTTATGAATTCACATTCTGCATGTTCCTCTTTCATGTTTATTTTGTTTTATTTTTTTGTTAGCAAGATGAGAAAGAGAGAACTTTTCCTTCTGTTGGTTGTGTATTAGTAAATTATAAGTTTCTTTGTCTTCCTAATGGATATCTGGCAAACAGGAAAGGTTTGAAGAGTATGGAGGAGAAGATGAAAATCATTATGAGCATGAGAAAGAAAACTCTCCAAGAGTCATTGCTAAAATAATTTTTTAAAGATTGGGATAGCAGTCAAACATTCAATGGCCCAGACACCTCACTGCTATCTGTGGCTGGAATCTCAAGGCACTGAACTCAATCATCTTACTTGTAAAGAAATAGCAAGATGCCCTAACTAGGATAAGATCAAATTCACTTTACCGAACACTTATTATATCCTTTACCAACAAAATTAGATGAACATGATTTGTCGCTTGTGTGTGTACACAATGATATTCCCTGCCTAAGTATATGGAGGCATGGAAAAAAATTAGGCAAAATACCCACTAATACAGAAGAATATAGGAATGTTCCCAGATATGGCAATTTCTGAGTTACTGGACTAGTTCGTCCTGAACAATTTATACATGTAAATTTATTATTTACTTTCTTTCTGAATAGTGATTGTATTTATTATTTTTTTATGGAAGGGCTAGTAACTTGCACAGTTTGCATTGAAATCTTTTCTTTCTTCTCAGAATGATGCACCTTCTCCATTTTTATAATGGCGATAATAGAGCAATAGCAACAAAAATGATTAAAGAAAATGAAATCCTGTGCGTGCCTGTGTGTGCATGTGTGTGTGCATGTGAGAATGAAATACTTTTTGAAGTGTGCGTGTAAGTCAACCAACAGCTTCCTACCTAAGTCCTTTTATTGTTAATTGTGAAGTTAAATATAGTAGAAACTCTGAGTCATATATCCTAGAGTTCGAACTGACCAGTTCACCAACAACAAAGTGAATAAATAAAAGATGAAGTATCTGACAACTATAACTTTTTTCAACCAAGAGTGCTCAGCTTCAGAATTTCAATTGCTGCAGTGTCCCCTCTTTTTCTCTACCTTTCCACCTTTCATCAAGTAAATCAATTTGTCAGACAAAGAGGGTGGGGGAGCAGAGAGCAGCTGCAACAACAGTAGTTCTGGGTTGACTGTTGTGGGAATGTGTAAATTAATGAAATATTAAGAAGTTGGCAGAATATAAATGAAAAATTGGTTGAAAATATGAAAAAAAAATTATGTGAATGTGGCTCATTGTATTGTATCGATTGTGATTATGTTTACATTGTTGTGAGTCAAATCTTTGTATGGAAGGTATTGTGTACAAGAACCTTTTTGTCAGAGGCCATAGGTACTGATAGATGAGAAACACACGGTCATTTTTGTGGTGCAGGTTGATTTGGAAACCACATCGTATTCTAGATTATTGTAGCATCAAAAGTGCCTTAAGCCATGCAATTTCTACAACTAAAACTTCGCTCTGTGGCAGTCCAAAGGCCTGCCCATACTACAAACGAGTTTTTACCTCTCTCCAGCAACACCAGGTTCCAAATGTTTTGTTTCGTCCACACTGGCATAATGCTGAACCCGATCCACATCACTTTCATGGGCTGAATAATTGGTTGGGCTTATTAATTGGTTTGCCTCTACCTCGTATAAAAACTGATTATTATATTTTCTCATGTGCTATGTTCTGTCTTTTCCCTCATCAATGTCATTGAACAAACAGAGTAGAAAGGAGGGAGGGAGGGAGGGAGGGAGCTGTTAGTAACTAAACTCCTAATAGAACACATCAACAATAGCCACAGAATGTTAGATAAATCTGAGCCGCTTGAAACCTACCCTTCTGATGGTTTCTGGTGGAACCAATTGGAGAGAAACAGAGCATAGTTTGGACTTATGGAACAACCCTGTTCCAGGCATCTCCAGTGTGAAACTCAGTTCAGCATGCAGTGTAGACAGCCCTTTGGACTGAGATGTCAGACTCCCAGAGGATTCCAAATTTGTTGAAGGAGGTGAGTCCAGAGAGAAGAACATATATGCTATTCCATTTTGGGGTAGGTTATTGGTGGGGCAGCCAGATCGATAAGAGCTCCTCTCTTTAAGTTTTTATCCCTGGCACTTAGCTTTAAAAAAATAAATAAATAAATAAAAAATAAAAAAAAACTCAATTAAGGTAATTCACTAGTGTGTAAAGTGGGCATTCCAATAATACACAACCATCTATGCTTCTGCTTTTTAAATCTGGGAAGAATGTGAGTGGGTTTTTTTTTGTTGTCATTTTTAAAGTTTCTTTAATTATATATATATATATATATATATATATATATATATAAATTTTATTTCAAATGCTACCAATACACTACCACCTACCTGCTCCTTGGCAGCTGGTCCTATTGGTGAGGATAAAATGGACATGCTACTAATTATAAATACATAGTCCACTATGCTTTGGGTTTATAACTGGGAAGAAGATGTTTCATTAGTTTGTTGTTTTTTTTTACCATCTTTTTCATTTGAGTAATTTTTCCCCCATAAGATATTAAACCACTTGAAACTGTTCAGGGCCAATTTAACCATAAACCATCTGCTTGGGAAACTTACACCTTACCCATTTCACATTATTTTTATAGGTTTTTTCATATGGAGAAATAAATTTTTTTTTTCTCACCAGGAGTAAAACTTAAGGAAAAATCCTTTAAGAAAGTCCCCTCAGAAAATTTCTCGTTGTTCGACACATCCATCGAACAACAAAATCCACAAGAATTTCAATCAGTAGAGTTTTGAACACACACACACGTGCACATGCAGATGCTTTTTCTTCAGCAAGGCATCTAACTTTGCCAGAGGAATATCAGATACCTGTACTACTTTCAAAACACTTTGTGTAGATAATAAGAAGTGACCCCATTCAAATTGTTTACTCCCAGATATTATCAAAAAATATATGTAATTGTATTTGTGTAAATATACTACTTATACTATTTGATGAGAGGTGTGAACAGAATTTTCAATATTCATATTTTTTAAAATTCAAAAAAAAGAAGTCATGTATATAGCACTGCAAGCACTGTAGGGGGTGATCTAAACACTAAAGTGGTTCCTAATGGTGGTTCATAAAGAAGAAAGAAAGGAGGAGGGGGGGGGGGGGGGGGGGGGAACAGATAAAAAAAAAGGAAAAGAAGTAACATTGGACCGAAAAATATCGTAATACTAATAAAAGTGTTCATATGGGTATTCACTAGATTTGTATAATGTTCTATTCAACCTATGACAATATTTTGTTGCTATTTCCAGAGGAAAAGTGTATTGGACTACATGGTATCAAATAGAGCCATGGAGTGTCTCTCTGAAGCGAGAAGAGGGTCATGGGTGGACTGCAGGAAGGCATCCCTCATGTGAAGATTGCTGTTGTGAGTAAACTCTGCTCCCTCACTAATCACATTGACACCATCCAGCACCATACTTCCCTCCACTGAGAGAATCTCGGGGAAATGAAATGCATTAATGTTGATATCCTCGTTGGTGGCACCACTGTTGCACGAAGAACATTGTAATTTATGTATCTCCTTGCTCTGACCTTGCGGTACAGCACGACTTTGGCTGCTGTCCAGACTAGTGGATCGAGTTATGCAGCATTCACCGAAGTCCAACTGATTTCTGAGTGGGGCTGGAGTCAAGTCAGGTGATCCCAGACAAGGGGAAGAACATAGTGGAGATGTACTCGCACAGTCTTTTGACAGAGTTAAAAGATCATGGATGCAGTCAATACTCATATCTGTTGGCCCATTTCCTTGTGACAGAGGAGAGGTGGACGAGAAACAGCCATCCTCAGTACCAGAAATCAACTTGGCGATGTCTGCGTCTGCAATTATGGGGGAGCTGTTGTTTTTCCCTTTGTCACCCTCTGTCACGTCAAGGTCAAAACCAAGACCATCTAGCATCATCTCGACAAGATTAGAAGACAGGAGAACATCAGGATTGAAGTTAGAAGTGCTTAGGAGGTTGTCAGTATCTACTGAACCAATGTTGAGAAACTCTTCATCATTGAGAAAACACGAAGGGGTAGCAAGTTTATTGCTGGTGTTGATGCTGTTCAGGTGCTCTTCACTGTGAGAATTTTGGAGGGAAAGGTTAAGGGGAAAGCTTTGGAGGTTTGCAGGTTCACTATGACACCTCCTGGCGGTTATATTGTTCTTCTCATACATCACCTGCACCTCAAACTCAGATTTGGGAGAAGAGGCTTCATATTTAACGAGGGTGGGGTTGGGAGAAGAGGAGGAAGGCTTTAAGTTGTCACTTGAGCTGGGATTCTCAGTGGTGATAATGGAGACTGGAACAGCCTGAGGAGAAGCGTCGGTGGCAATCTCCTGACCTTTCTTAAGCTTGTTGAGTATACGTTGACGGAAGGCCAAAAGGTTTGCTCTGTTCATGGATCTCGGCCATTGGCTCTTCTTCTTCTTCCCCTTCATGGAAACATCCTTCCCACGGGCCTTAGAGTTTGCAGACTTTGTCTTCTTGGCGTGAGTGATGTTTTCACTGTCAGACTTGGATGTGGTATTGGCAATCAAAACTGTGGGTGACTTACACATATCTTGCTCAGGAGAAGGGTCCTCTTTGCGACTTTCAGAAGAAGATACAGATGGCTGGGAGATAACCGAAAAATCAGTGCCAGGTTCAATCTTCACAACTGCATCACACATTGTTGAATCTGGAGATACGGCATTCAAATTAGGAGATGCTATAGCCTCCATTGAAGATGGTCCATTATCTTCTCCACTCAAGCTTTCCTCCTTCACGACCGACATGATGTCGTGAGTACCCTCAGGCGCATCTCCCATCATGTCCCCCAAGCTCTCAATCTTCACACAAACATCTTCCCGGAACACCGGATCTTCCTGTGAGCAGTTTAAGAACGGCGTTGCGGCAGTCGATGGACTAGCATCGTCAGAGCCTGAAGACACCACAGAGCACGGAAGGTGGCTGGGAAGGTCATGCAGAAACATGCCTGGCACAGGTAGGGAGATGTTATGCAAGTCAGAATTAATCTCCGGGAAGCAAGAACTGTTCATAGAGAATATGTTACTATTGTTTTGCCCGCCAAGCATGTTAAAGTCATGAGACATTGGTAGAGAAGGAGAGTACAAGGAGACAGGGCTGTGGGAAGGGAAGAAAGAGTCGTGGTTGGGAGTGCCAGTGAGGGAAGAGAAACTGGAGTGAGGGGAGAAGAATCCTCCATCGCTGGGGCAGGGGCTCATGAGAGGTTCATGCAGGAGGGATGAGGTGGAGGGCGATGTAGAGGAGACGGAGTGTGGAGACAGGAGAGGTAAGGACATGAAGGTTGGGTTACCAAAGAGAGGGCTGGAGTTGTGGTGATCAAACAGCCCCTGAGAGGGAGAAGGATGACGAGGAGGACCTAGGTCACCTGCACCCACAATTTGTGTACCAGAGAAACAGATATTAGCAGGGGCGCTCCGAGCGATAGGGCTGACATCATACGCCGAGTAACCACTGTCAGACTCATAATTAGCCATGGAGAAAAGTTTTGACTCTATTTCACTCAAATCGATCGCAGAATGTAAAAACTGGTCTATCTGTTCTCCAGACCAGTCCTCGTTCTCGGTCAAAACCACCTCTATGTCATCAACTGATAATCCTGGGAGATCAATTTGCTTGATGAACTCTTTATCCAGCATGCCCTTGATAGGGGTGGTGGTGGAAGAGACCTTCGAGGGCGAGGGAACTGGCTGGACTACTCCTCCCCCATGGTGAGGCTGGATGCCATTGGTAAGAGCAACTGCAGTACCTATACAAATATGAAGGAAATAATACAGTAAGTATTCTGCCTAAGTAGCAACTGTGCACTATTGTTTAATGTGTGTATAGGCAGTGCCTGAAGCGTACCTGAAGTTTGTGGGTTGAGTGCTGCACTATGGACCACTTGCATGTGGATTGCCAACCGTTTGTGGGAGAGGAAGGTGATGTCACAGCCGGAGTGAGTGCACCTGTAGCCGTAGTTGATGTGAGTGTTGAGATGCACATTGTACGAAGTCTCCGATGAAAACTTCTGACTGCAATCTACAATAAAGATTACAAACACATGGGATAATTAAATAAAACAAGGATAAAGAACTATGAAGTCACTGTGACTCCACAAATACACAAGAAAGGTAAACCACAGCATATATTATTGCTATCCCTTACCTAACACAGGGCAGATGAATTGGTGGTCCTGTGTGTGGATCTTGAGGTGGTTTCGGAGATGGGTCTGCCTCAGGAAGATGCGATTGCAGTTCATGTGGGGACAACAAAACTGCTTCGAGTTCTTGTAATGCATTTCTTTGTGGTGACCCAACAACTCCTGACTGGAGAATGACTTCCCACAATCCTGCAACAGAAGAAACCAATGTCAACCCAGAGCCCAGATTATAAATCGTATTTAAACATTTTAGAATTTAATTTCTGGTAATGTGAAGCCACACTTGATTAATTTACCAAAATAAATTAATAACCTGCACTTAATTAATAAAATCCTGAAATGTTGTTATTGAAATGCAGTTCTAAACAATAACATTTCCTTTACTTGGAATGCAACCTATTTTTTAATCCTTCGTCTTTCCTCTTTAAATAGAAGCCAATTGTTGGTCAAATTAAGAAGCCACACCTACACATAATTATCCACATAATACCCTCTCCTCCCCAGACGAACATAGTGCCTACTGAAATATCCTTCACACAATTCACCCATTCATGCATATCAGATGCATTCTTTCCATGTAAATTTCATTAGGTATGCCTATCACACAGTCGTTCCCCATGAGATATTGCACAAGTATTCCCCCCAGTTCCCAGCAACGGTTAGCCTCCACTCACTGACTCACCTCAATGGTGCACTTGAAGGAGGAGGCCTTCTCATGAGCTGCATGGGCCTTGATGTGAGCCCCCAACTTTGCCTTGGAGCTGAACTCAGCAATACACTGGGGACACTTGTGCCTAATTGACATCACAAGAGAGAAAAATACATAAATACTGTAACTGGTTTCTAAACATCAAATACTGTTCCACTACACCAAACACTCTTTATTCCCAACCATACACCCCACCCTCTTTGAGAAACTCTCTTTCCCGCCACTTACGGGGTGCTTGGTAGCCTTGGTCTCCGTGAGGCAGAGCTGCTTGTCATGATAGAATCAGTGCTACTAACACTGCCTCCTTGTTTACAATTAACTTTAGTTGTCTCCTTGATGCCTTGCCTGCAGTAAATAAAGATGAAGTGTATAGTATAAAGTTAAGTATGCAGGGGCAGTATACAGACATTGATGGATAATATACTAAGTAAGTATGCAGAGTACATTTTAGAGCCCATAATATATTAATATGAAAGGTTCAAATCAACCACTTACAGTATCTTCCAGTTGTTCTTGTGAACTCTCCGGAGGTGTCCGTTTAGGCGTGACTGACTGTGGAAGGCGTCCTTGCAACCCCTTGCAGGGCACTTGAACCTCTGAGGTTGACTGTGGATAGTCTGAATGTGCATCAGAAGGTTGTAGCGAACGCTGAAGCCACGCCCACAAATTTTGCACTGGAGAGAGAGATAAAGACACCAAAAAAATGAAAAGGATTGTCTGTGTTAACGCAGAGTAATGTGCAATCAATATTGATAGGAGATGTACACCTCTAAGGGTAAGTGGAACAATTTTGGAGTGGAGTATGCATATACAATTTAAAATAAAGGTTTCTTTTTTTCTTCAATAATCTATTAGCCTCAGCAAGATGACCTCATCATCATTCAGAATATAATATGTAGTTCAAGAAGCCTAATGGGGTTTCAAAAGTGCTGCACATAGCTATTTGCATTGTTGCTGTTGTATAGCTTTCTACAGCTGCTGTTGCTGCTGTGTTGTCAACTTGTTGCCACAGTTGTAGCAGTTGCAGTTGTCTGCCAGCATTGCAATGATACAACAAACAGTGCATGTCCTTCATATCCTGCCCAAACCTCCCTACACACCTCAGTATGGTACAGAATGCTGCAATTCCCCCCCCCCCCCCCCCCCCCCTTCCCAAGTAAATTCTATAAGGAAACCAAGGAGACCCACCCTTAAAACACGGGGAAAAGTCTTAGGGATCAGCCCACAGAACAACACACTCAATCTCTCTTGTCCAATACTTCACCATCAGCAATTCAGTCTTTGACTACCGCCACAAATATCAATAACTTATGACAAACTGTACTCCTCCTCACCAGATAAGGAGTCTCCTTCGTATGACTCTTGATATGTCTTCTTAGTTTGTAGGGCGTAGCAAACCTCCAGGGACAGCCATCAAATGGACACTACAAATAAACAATGAAGCTGGAGGTGAGCAAACGTCCTAACTGATGCATGCAGGTGGTGAGAATTATATAGAAATTGGTCATGCATTAGGATAACATGATTCAATTACAATTACAATTAATGTTATTTGTATTTCAATTAAGTAATTGTATTTGACATGAGAGAGGAGATGGGTTGACAATATCGTGCACACACAAAGTGAAAACATAGCAAGCTTACGCTAACTCAGCTTGAGCAGCATTGTCAAAGTAATTAATCAGAAATTCACTTCATTATTAATATGTTAGAACTATACATCTGCATTTTCAAGGTTACTATAACCTCTTAAATTAATGTGTGATACCATAGTAATAATTAGACAATTAAATACCGTACTTTAGTATCATTAATCACTGTTAATACCCCAATTCACTGATAAATTAAACTGTACTATTAACACACTACTGGATGGTGCAGACATTGCAACCAACCATGGAATGCAAGGATCTGGAGCAGTAAAACAAATCCCACCATTGGCAAATAATAAGTAGTCAATCCATGAAATCAAATAATTCTAAATTGCCAGATAGTAAGAAGTTTAGAGAGTTGCAATGCAACAAGCATAATTGAAGCACACTCCTTCCACACAAAGAAGCTCGGAGGATAGCTGGATTGTGCAATGTAATTCATGGGGGAAAAGAAGATATAAATGGTGTTTGTTTTCTAGGAGTTATTCAATAGCGGTGTAGACCAGACATGCAATCAGTGTTGCGATGTATGGCACTTGTGGGAAACACTTGCTATGCTGATAGAACAGCAACTATAACATCAGCAGAAACAGTGATGGCAATAGTTGAAACAATTACGTAAAGAGCAAAATCTATGGCAACAGCTGATAATTAAAAAAAAAAAAAAAAAAAAAAAAAATATATATATATATATATATATATATATATATATATATATAAATATATATATAATTTTTTTCATACTTCTTAAGTATTCACCTTCATCAGTGCACACAGGAAGAGCTCTCTCTGAGAGCAACCCTAGCCATGGCCTCACTTGTTTTGTCCAAGAAGTTAGTAAAAATCATTAGCACCTCAGGACTAATTGTGCATTAGTGGTCCTTGTTTGTGGGAAAGAACATCTAATACTATTTATACAGAAGTTGTTAACTAACCTTCAAACACACATTTATCACTGTCTTGTCTGGACTATATTTTTATCTTAGTATTCATCTTAATATTCTCTCCCTCTCTCTCTCTCTTCCCCCCTCCCCCCCCCCCCCTCTCTCTCTCTCTAGCTTCACTACATACCCTTATCCACTCAACCAATGTGTACTGCATATGATAGCCAATAGGCTACTACTTGTTCAACAGCCAAAGTGTATCTTTGTAATCTGCCAATTCGAGACAGTTTTCTGTTATATTTATGAGCATCATCTGTGTTTAGAGCTCCATAAAATATCTATCTTGTTCTGTTGTTCTGGATATATTCCTTGATGCTATTACTGCATTAGTTATTGAAGAACATTGAAACCTCCCCCACCCCCACCCCCCAAAAAAAAACACACACAAAAAAAGGGGGGGAGGGAAAGACACCGGTGAATAATTCTCCCTCAATTATATAAATATTGTAAATCCAGAAATTTTAACAACAATTTTAAATTAAGGAATACAATGATTGGTGTCTATTCGTTATAATAAAAAATTTAAAAAAAAAGAGTTAATAATATTAAATTCCTACCAAGCATATTTACATGGATGTTAAGTATTTTCAAAGAATCTAATGCAGCTGTGAGATGATGCAATGATAAATTTTTAATAAACTATTTAAAAACAAGTTTGTTGAGAGACCACCGTTTGTCAGGAAAGCCCTTAACTTTTGAACTATCTTTAGAATATGTACTAAGTTAATAATATATTCAGCAAACTGCTATGGGGATGGTGGAAATTATCAAAGTGGATATTCAAACACAAGCAACTTTCAGTGGCTGAGGGAGAAAAAAAAAATTATAGGCTAAACAAGAACCAGCTCTTATGGAAAGTCAGTGGGTGGTTGGAGTCTGTTAGAGCCTGTAAATCATTGTGAACTAACTGCAATTTAATAATTATTATTGTTGATTGCATCAAAACTTTTTTTGCATCCTTGGTCTCACACAATAAAAAACGTTATAGTACAGTTTCCACCAAATCCTTAGCATTCAAGACCATTAGAATATCTGGACTTACAGTACATAATGTATTTAATATCACCATAGCCATAACACCATTGGTAATTATAATTTATAAAAACTTGAACTCAGTCAGTGAGAAAAGTCTTAAAGTTGTTAGAAAGATTTATTTCAAGTTTACCACAAGACACAAGATTATTGGGCTAACTGATCAACATGTGTTACAATGACTATATCAAATACCTACAAACACAATCAAATACCAAAAACAGCAGAAACATCTTTAATGGATTCATTATCTCAACAGGTGCATACCTGGTGCTTCAGCTTTGAGTTGTTGGCACTGGGTGGATGAGGGTGACGTCCTCCGGTCTTGTTCATCTCCATCAGCTGGGGTCTTGGAGCTGCAGACCCAACCATTATCTTAGGCTTACTCTTATCTGAGTCACCCTGAAGCAACTGTGGTTTGATGGAAGAGGAAGCTGCAGTTGCCATTCTTGGGGGCTTGGATTGCCCGTGTAAGGACTCTCTTGTTGCACACGCAGTAGCAGATGTTGCACATGAGCTACTTGAAGGTGGGGAACTTGTGGAGATGACTTTTATAGAAGACTGCAAGGTGTGCACAAAAGAAAATGTAAGATTAAAAGACAGGTTTGAGCACATGACATATTTGGTGAAATGACATCACAGTCTAAATGACATCATTAAAAATAATTATTGCTTGAACCTTTGTGGTGGCATAAAAAATAATTCCCTTCTGCAGGAGAAGACAACCAACTTCAATGCACTTATACTGTTCACTAGAGGCATTATGGTGGTTTAAAAAAGGGGGTTGGAGAAAAACAACAACAAAAACAACAACAAAAACAACAAAAAAACAACAACAAAAAAACATCAATAACCAAAAACAATCTGCTTGAAAGATGAACCTAGTATTACTCCATAAAACAGCCTACAATATGTAGATGGGAGAGACCCCACATCAGGTACACATTCGTTCAAGCATATGAATACCAGGAACAAACTGCATGTTAAAATAGCATTGGCTTTACTGTGAGAGTAATAGCCAAAGCTTAGTCATTGCAAGAGCGATACCAACTTGTAAGACAGCAACTATGGTAGAATCACATTATATGTGGTTCCACTTTGACCAGATATATTATCAATCGAATGTTTTGACTGATGACAGATAGCATCTTATACAATTGAAAGTGAGTTAGCCACTACACAAAGCTGATGCTATCAGAATTTACCAAATAAAAAATAGGGGGTTGAAAGTTTACATACTCATGGATACAACACATAAATAGTAGCAATAACAAAAATATCATATTTAATGATTTCCCCCACCCCCACCCAGCATATAAATATGGAATAAATTAACGTACTCCAGACTCATCTCAGTCTTTGTTGAAACGTACAGCAAATGCGTGAATATATATATATATATTTTTTTTACTGGTATTTAGTTTGCTCTAGTAAAAATTTAAAGAAAAAAAATTTTCCCACCACACCAAGAAAACTATAAGCAAATTTGACCACCTGGGAATCAATTGTTACTACAAGAGTAACACTTCAAGCACTTTTGCAAGGCACACACTTTTTCTAGCAACACACTTCTTGCCCACTCCACTTAGTAACAACATATTTCTCAAAGCAACAATACACTCCTCCCTCCAAGCAACATGCTTCCTGGGGAACAACTATAAGTATCAGCAGCTCTTTGTCCTTCAAAAAAACAACAAAATAACTTCTTGGCAACACGTTGTCAATGAAAATGCTAATTGAGCTTGCCAAATCTTACTTGGTTTTTATTAGCAGCTTCCCTCTGGCTCCTTCTGATCATATTGCAGCCGGCAGTTGTGCTGGAAGATGATTTGGAGCAAGCTTTTATTTCAAAAGAACAAGAAGAGGCTGCAGGGACAAGTTGAATGGAAAGATTACTGCTAGGCTGGCAGAGCGTGATAGAGGCTGATGGCTTTGAGGTCTTGGATCTCTCATCCACTCCAATAAGAGAAGGATCTACGGACAGTTTCGGCTTCTTCACTGTTGGCTTATAATGACCAAATTGACATCGCATTTCTGCTACAATTTTCTCTTTCGCGGGAGGTTACCCTAAACTGCTGCAGAATAGGATGGGGAAACCTTGAAACTGTCTAGAGTGATAAGGAATATAATGGTTAGACCGTTCTTAAGCGACTGGGTCCAGCTACCTCAAAGGCAGACACCGCTCCAGAGATCTAGCAAGGAAATGCTAACCAATTCAGATCCTTATAAACGGCAACCCACATAATAATTGCAACTTAATGAATAATATATGACGTCATACATAATAATTATGCTCAAGTACATTTTATCAACTGGGCATATGTTCCGTCTATAATGTTCATGGCTTCTATTTCTTCCTGCCTCCTCTTTCCTTGAGAGCTAGGTGGACCACAGTGGAGGGGTTAAAGTTGTAGTAACCCAGAGATAGAGAGTCCTTGATAAACAATACCTGCAAGGAAATACATCATAATAATTTGAAATGATCCAATAAAACAGGATGTCTTCATCATTCACCACACATTTCATTAATATGCCCGTGCTACTAATAATAAAGCACCATACAAATATTCATATCTTGCAAAATATATTATTTGTCAAATAACAGGTATATCCTTCGGAAGTAAGCATAACCTTATTTTTGTAATATACTAACAACCACATCCATTGTTCCTTTGAAATTAGTGATATTCTTTATTAGAAGGAAAAAAAAACATTAAAAAAAATGGAGAGAAAAGATTAACATAGGTAACTGGAGAAGCAAATCAATATATGAAAATAACAAAACATTTTTGCTACAATTCTTAAACAATAATATTAACAATCCCATGACTACTTCGAGGGTTTTGAGGCAGTTTTCTTTGGTTTGTTTTTAAAGCCAAACCAGCCTACATAGCTCACAAAGAGAGGCGTAAAACCAACATAATGCCATTACTTTCAGCATTGTGGAATAAAAAAATATTCAACTCCCATGCCTAGACAATCAAATGAAACTAAACATAAACACTCGAATGAAAGGGAAAAAAATGTCTAGAGGACAGAGAATTCAAGCAGTTCCTTCAGATTGAATCCAATCACAAGTGCAGTCACATACTTGCCAATATTACTCTTGTTCTGCCTAAGGAGAAACAAAATTAACAAAAGCAAGACTAACTTTAACCAGTCACTAGAACCACAAGCCTCAACATTGTGTTTTATTATTGCCATGTCAGGTTATTAAAAAAGGGAGAGAGATGAAATACAACCGACAGGTAACTACATGATATAAATGCATGCACGCACCTTTATCTCCAATGAAACATTAAACATGTAGGTTAAGTGAAAATTAAAAATAAAGTTTTTATCTGCTATAAATTTACATAATATAAATGAGAAAATAATAAAAATGAACGTTATATATCTATTGGTATTGCAGGTTGTAGGAAATAATCATAATATTAATGTTCGTCTCTATCTTTTTTCTTTTTGTGTGTCCGTGTCCACCTACCTACCTTAGACCACTGGCTGGATCCAGACCAAATTTGTTTGTAAATTCTCAGGGAATCCTACATGAGGTTTTAACCATATATGCAGGGATTGAAAATGGCGAAATTTTGTGGTTCCATCCGTGTTATGCCTGACATCACTAGTAAATCTGTTTTCTAGTGAATTTTTTTTTCTCTCAAGATGGCGAGCAGATTGTCTCAGCCACTGACAGGCCAATCAGGGAGGTGTCTCCTCTGAATGCTAAACTATATTAACATACTTTACAACCACTTCTGCATAGATATGAATATATCCAACTCAAACCATCATTTTCAAGACAAAAAAAAAAGAGGGAAAAGGGACTCTAGTGCATCTTTTAAAAACTCTGATTCTGTGGACTGCTATGCTCTGCACTCTCCTACTAGGTTGCACTCCATTTCTCATTAACACATGCTCAGAAATTAAGCTAAGGTTTAACTCAAAGGGACAAAAGAAATGATAGAGAGGGACACATAACCAAGACTATTGTATCAACATTTTCTTAATTATTTCAGTACTTAAGTTTTGTTATGTACTTTCTCTGCCCTAGTTCCATGTAACATAATACAGATACTTACATTTCCTTATAAGGAAGCTAGATATGCTTTCTTAGCTGGAATAAGAACACAAACTATTTCTACCACAAGCAGTGGTGTTCAGTCCTCTCAAAGGATGTTAAAAACTCACTTGGACTAGTGGTACTTTCTGCACTTCAATTTTGCAGCACTAACAGCAAAGGGGCCTTATCAGAGATTTGATGTTAAATTTGTTGGAGTTGAGCTCCTTTCTCTGAATCTTTAAGTTCCCTGGAAGTTGGCACACCTATTGAAAGAATATTTATGCCACATGATTGTTCCCTGATGTTTTATAAACTTTGTACTATTTCCATTTGGAAAGCACAATGTGTTTCCAATCCCTTTATACTGTATCCATATTTAACACTGTATATATTTGTTTGGCTTCGTTTAAAAAAGAAAAAAGAAAAAAAAAAGAAAAAAAAAAAAAAAAGAAAAAAAAAAGAAAAAGAAAAGAAAAGAAAAGAAAAGAAAAAAAAAGAAAAAAAAAAGAAAAAGAAGCAACTATCTGTCCACATAGGTGTCATCTCTTTCTTTCTTTCTCTCTCTCTCTCACACATGAAAAAAAAAGGTGATAAATGGTAAAGGGTCGATAAATTACATTGCATGCCGGATGTCACAGTATTGGGTTAAACAGCAATACTGACTGCAGTGAGAATTGCAGAATGCTAAATTAATGGACACATAGGTTGATCCAGCAAACATTTGGTGAAAAAAAGGAAGGATGCCAGGGCCTCACAGGAACATAAAGCTGAAGAACAGCTCACTATAGCCAGGGGACGATGCCTCTTGTCAGGAACAGAGTGCACAAACACAATACACTGAGAAGCTTGTTGTAATGTTCAGTTCTGTTGGTAAGAACAGATACGAAACTCAAGCAGCCGCAGCTTGGCAAGGAATGCAACAGGTGCACATTTTGAATTGTGTATCGTCCACAAAACTCCAGACAGCTTCATCAGTTACAGCAACATTGGTGTCACTGATATAGACATCAGCTCCACTGTGCTGTCAAGTCAAGTCAGGCTACACACATTCTACACCGTCCAAGGACAGTTTTTTTCCTCCAAATATTTGGGCAATGTGGCCACACCACTTCACATTGGCATGTGCAAAAAAAATAATACCAAAAATGGCACCAATAACAATGCTATTAACTAATGGTCCTAAAATTTGGTATGCACACTCATACACATCATGACCCTATAAGTGATACGGTCTGATTCCTACATGGCTACACTTCATCCTCTGGGTGCTTCATGTTAAACTATTGAACATGAGCTGAGTACCACTTGACTATACCTTTTCCTGTGGGCAGGACATATCCTTGCTATCGCCAGGTACGCCTGCTAGTGCATCAATATATTTAAATAGCTCATAATCTGTGTGTATGCATGTCCACTACACATTCCTCCAATTCTGAAGCTACGGAGTCAAGAGGAGTACAAAAAAGAATGGAAATCCAGCTCGGAAGGTAGTGGTACGGTTGGTTAATTTTGATGACTTTTCTGGTTGTTGAAGGTGAAAGTGATTAAAATGGAATTCAGGCTAACTAATAGGAGCGGCTGTGTTGAAAAGCTCTATGGGAAGAACTGGTTATGTTTCATGCTCTTGGCAGTTCAGTGCACATTCAGTTTAATATATGGATAACAAAAAATAATTACAGAAAAGAAGATGTGTAAATATTGCCCTATCCACCCCATACAGCAAAATTGCAGGAAATTCATTTTGAAAGGAATTAAACCAAAAAATTTTTAAAGTAAATTAGTTTGGTATTTGGTTAATGAAATGTTTCCAGGCTTTTAGAGTGAATAGGTGGTCACACATTGGTGGCACAATCACAATTGGTATTCTGTGAGAATAAATGGTTTCAAAAATATTAAAAAAATTAATACTTCGGTTTTGCATGTCAAATGAGGAATTATTGTATACAGACAAGGGTGGGGAGGGGAAGGAAATCAAACTCTGAGTAAAGTGGAGCTTGGTTGGAGGAAGCAAGTTTGTTTTTTTTTAACCCACTATCAACTCTATGTGGCTGCATCAAGAGTTGGTTACCCTTCTCATGTCCACATAATCATAAACAAAGACAGGAAATGTTTTGTACATTTGAAATTCTTAACAAATAATTGATTTATGATCAAAATGTGGGAAATTATCCCCGAAAAATTACACGAATATTCCGACCTTGCAAGTGAAGCTGCACAGGGTTGTCTAGTATAGCTAAATATAGTTATTTTACATTACATTAAAATGCCAAAGTTAGCAGCAAGAGGCAATGGTTTCGGTTCTAATTTCATGAAGCCCAATAAATAAAAAATATTTGTAATTTGAATACCTTATCCCCAGGCCATAGCAAAGAGAACTAAATGATAATTTGCTTATTAATGTTTAGATATATTGATAATTTCAAAAACAGAATAACAAAATTAAAGTACATATGTTTTTGCATGATAAATTAGTGATAACACAATAAGAATAACAATTTATGAATAATAAGGTGTATTCAAGTATGGTAACATGACAAATAAACAAACTCAAAGAACAATAACAGACAAACAAGAAACACAACAAAGAACAAAACTTACGTGCTATACACATATAAACTATTTACAAATAGCCTCGATAAAACCTCTGTCCATGAAGAAGTGTCTCCTAAGAGAAGCCATACTGTACACACACAAGTGCAGTCTTGGTGGTTGCATTCCTCTCAAGTGCAAGCCACAGTGTAGTAAAGTCAAGGTGTCACAGTTGTAAATATAGAAATTATGGCTTTACACCACACAGTTTGAGCGGGATGAAGCAGGTGCAGGTGTGTGAGATAGGATAGTAACACAGAAACCAATTAACTGAGGTGGCAGGTTGAAGGTGCATGTGAACTTGGATGGAACCAGGCAATTTGGCCATTAGTCTAACCCAAAAAAAGTCATCTTTTGTGACCAATGAGCTCATTGGTTTTGACCATTACACTGAGCACAATCAGTTGCAACAGAAATCAGTATATATTACTGGTCACTGATTCCCGTGGCCAAGTGTCCCATCCATGGTTACTTCAGTAACTGCACTGCATGATATGATTCGAATGCCATTCCTACAACACTCAATCACTACACAGTGATAGAAAAGTCTCCATTCTATGTCCTCCACTCTCCAGCAAAGTATAAGTTCATATTTACTGAGAGGAAAAGAAGAACTACAGAGCTAATGCTCCCGGAAATCATAAAAAATATATTTGAAAAACTCCACAGGTCAATTTCAACTTTTTCTTAAAAGACAAAATATGTGAAGAATATATGAAATTGTGGAAATAAAATCTACATGCTGGTATTTTTGTGCTCAAATCATATACAATACTGAGAAGATATCCACCAAAACCAAAGACAAGCTTACCACCAGAGCTTCTAAAGTTTTTGAGTGGGCATGGGAGATATGAGCTAACCTACCAACAAATGTGATCACATGACAGCAACAGTTACATGCAATGATTCAGTGACACATGGTTGATCACATGATCAACATGGGCCTTGTCAATGTCTTTCAGATCCATTAAACAATGAAATCCACTGACATCACCACAGTAGCCTCAAGTTGATTTCTAGCAGTCTTAAGTCTGCCAGTAACACCTCTTCGCTCAATATCATGAATTCCATAAGCAATCTAATTAAATTAGTAACGAAAATGTACCAAGTATTGTGATTTGATCCACCAAGACCACATTACACATATTGCAACCTAATAAAAGGAAACCTTCAACACTTCCTTTTGACACTAAGCTAGGTTCAGTTCTGTAATCCAGTAAATATGCCTCCAGAGCACCACAGGGTTTTGTTTATATCATCATGAGTTTGTAATAACAACGATGTAATCATCCTAGTTTTTAATTACACAAAACATAATCTGGAAACACTCTTACGTAGAAAGCCTGATCAGCTTTGCACTTCCTGAGATGGTTCAAATTTGATAACCTTGCAGAAATGCAATTGAAAAAAAAAATTAACATTTTCAGTGACAATGTTTTGTTATGGTTATGAAACAATCAAATATGATGTTGTAATCTGCTCCACATCTAGATGTCGTTAAGTAGTAAACAGTAAAAACATTCCCATAACCTAAATCACGCACCTTGGTGTATATATTTCTATACCATGCATATAAACAAACAGCTTGGTTTGTGGATTGTGGAATTTGTAAAGAAAGGAGCAGCAATTAAGGAACAAAAGTATGTTGTTGGTTAATCAAAATGTGCTTATGCACACTTATTTGGTTCCGTTAAGGAGGAGTAGCAGGCTAGTCTACCCTGTCAGTAGTAATTGGGCAGTCTTATAGGACATGCCTTCACCCAAGATTGTTAGGGAATTTATAGTTTCACTAACATGTCGAATGCAAAGAAATAAAAACAAAACAGGAGAAAAAAAATCTTTAGGGAAATCAAGCTCCCTCTTCATCTGGCATGCTGCTTTCCAGCCATTATAATTTTTCTTCATGAATAATAACTCATTTTATCCAGATTAACTCTCAGATCACACAGAATTAGAGGTTACTTTGATGCTACATCAATGAGTCAAGGTAAAGCTCTTCCAGGTCTTCAGTTCATCAAGATGAACAGGGCAGAAATATTCAACATTGGAATAACTGTAGAACTCCACAGAGGAAACCAGTGATACGACAAAAATGCACAAGTGCGAGTAGAGGATAGTGGGGTAAACAAAAAGGGAAGAAAAAAGATTCTTACCAAAAATCGAATAAGACAGAACTCCCTGGACTTCCTCTTTCTTCCTTATATGGAACTACATATGATAACTCATTGCTGATGATTAATTTTGCATGTTCAATCGTGTAATCTTCAAAAATGAGAGGTAGAGACAAGTTCTGGTTTAAGTGTGAATTGCATAAATTTAACACCAAGAGATGTAATAACTAAATATAGAAGATCTGAATTGAAAAACAAACAAACAAACAAACAAACAAACAAATAAACAAACAAACATAAGTAGAAACACAAAACATAAAAATTCAATACTGTGCTGACATTGCACTATCATCTAGGATTCCCTCCATCTGAGCTTCTATTGAGCACCTTAAGTGGTTAATTGGTTGTTGGCTCAGCAAAAATCAAATCTAAGCATCTACCAGAAAATCTGAAGTGGCAAATTTGTTGGTTTGCTTTCCAAAAATCAACCACACTGTAATTATTGAAATGTTGGAATGATAAGTATCGTAACAAGACAGTTTTATGTTCCTATAAGTTGGTACTTGCAAGCTATTGTGCCAACAGAAACAAGTACCAAAACTTACCATATAATGTAATAGAAAGAGGGGTAAAAGTGCATTAGTGAACTGAACACACACACACACACACACACACACACACACACACACACACACACACACACACACACACACACACACACACACACACACACACACACACACACACACACACACACACACACACACACAATGGGACAAATTACTGCATCATGTGGCTCTGTACATGTGGTTGCTTCCAATACACCAGTAGAAAGGATATTTACAGTGGGCCAGCAAGGTCTAATCATCCACACTGCCTAGAGTAGAGGGACAAGAAATGTCTCCTCTGAGTCTCCCACACAATATGCTTATATCCTTCTCTTTTCTGCCCATGAGATAATCATTAGCCAACTTAGGTGTATATCTTCCCATTCTGGTATTGAAGTATGAGAATGGAATATATTTTATTCCAATGTCTCTAAGTATTTGAACTCACGCATATGAATATGCTTCTTCTTTTGTTTGTCAATGTTTGCCAATGTTCATCATGAGACCAGCTCTGTTGAAGTGAGCCAAGCTCTCGTTTCCTTGTCCAAGTTTTTCAAACCAGACAGGCCTCTTGGAGGATGGTACTTTGGGCAGTCATACATAATATGGTCTGCAGTCTGTTCGTTGTGGCCGCATTCACAGCTAGGGTCCTCCCTCACGCCATATTTTTTCATTGTCAGGCCGTAACGCCTAACACCAGTTCTGATTCGGTTCAATGTAGTCCACTCTTTTCTATGCAGATCTTCTCCAGGGATGTCATCTGGGTCGTCAATGAATTTGTGCAACATAGATGGTGGGGATGCACTCCACAGTGACTTCCACATGCTGTTTACCCATTCATTCTTGGATATGCCTTCAGGGACTGCAGAGAGCAACTGACAAGTAAGCTCTGAAAAGGGGAGGCAGGACTTCAGTCGCTGCTGCTGACTTGGTCTTGTGATGACGTCATGAAGGAGGTGTGAGTCATCATTTAGTGCTTTTCGGGCGAGGTTCAGTGTAGCAGCATCTCTCCATAAGTGCGGAGGGACTATTCCTGCAAGAATTGGCAGTTGTTTACAGGGGTGGCATGTAGGCGGCTGGAGATATTCCATAATGCTTCATGGATGGTAGTGTCTATCCTTGAGGTGTGCCTGCTTTTATCCTATGCAGGGGCACAGTACTCTGCGGCAGAGAATACCAGGGCCTGGGTTGACAATCGCAGTGTCTTCGTAGCAGCTCCCCACGTTGTTCCAGCTAGGTGGCAAATTAAGGTGATCCGAGCAGAAATTTTTTTCTTCACACCAACTAGGTGTTCTTTGAAAGTCAGTAATCTTTCGAGCTTTACACTGAGGTATGTGGGGGTCATTCTGAAACTGCAGTCTGTTGTTGTCAACTGTGATGTTTAGTTGGCGTTTGGCCTGCCTGTTATTTAGGTGGAAGCTTGCTGATATCGTCTCCGGCACAATAAGCATTAATCTCCAGTTCTTCAGGTATGATGACAATGCTGTCATATCGTGACTAAGGCCTCTTTCGACTCTGGACCAGGAAGAGTTACTAAGTAGGATGGCTAGGTCATCTGCATATCTGTACTTTCTTGGATTCAGTGGTTGGAAGATCATGGATGTAGATGTTAAATAACATAAGTGCCAAGACTTAGCCTTGTGGAACCCCACCTCTTAGACCCCTCAACCTACTGTGTTGCTTGTTGTTAGTGTGGAGGGTGAAACTGCAGTTGTTCACCATTTCAATGATGAATTTCACCATATGTTTGTCCGGGATGGTTTTCAGGAGCTTTAGGTGTAGCCCTCCCAGTCACACTGTATCTTAGGGCAGCCATTAGGTCCAGGAATATGGCACCAGCCCTCTCACCTGCCTGGAAGCTGTCCTCAATATCCTGGGTGAGTAAGGTGACCTGGTCTGTTGTTGATCTGCCGCGGCGGAAGCCGGCTTGCTCTTTAGGTAGTTGCGGATCTATCACTGGGTAGAGGAGAGTGTGAAGTATACATTCCATAATTTTGAAGGGAATGCACAGCAAGGCAATTGGGTGGTAGCTCTTTGGGTTATCCTTTGGCTTGTTTGGTCCGCCAGTGCAATGACCTTAGAACAGTGCCACATTTTCTGGAGTTTGCAGGAACCAAGACCGAATGAAAGGAAATGATGGAGCCATTCATCTGCATCCTTCCCCTGGTTTTTTTTTATAAACTTTGGGTGAATACGATCAAATCCAGGGGCTTTGGCATTCTGGAGGTGGGCAATGGCATTTTGTAATTCCTCTCTTGTAATTGTGCCTGAGAGATTGCAGTTTGGACTATGATGAGGTATTTTTCTCAGCCTGACGACTTCAGCTGACGTTCTTCTGGCCATTTTTTAGCAGCTGAGAGGCTATTGAGTTAGCAGAGATGGGGCTCTGTGATGGTAAAGACCTCCTTCCTGTTAACTTATTGATGGTTTGCCATGCTCTTCTGCTAGAGTGTGTGAAATTGATTAATTCCACAGTTTCTGTCCAGCTCTCCTTGCGCTTCTCGTCCAGCCTTCCAAGGAAAGCATTAGCAGGTACCTTCCTCTGTTCTGAGCTTTGTGCTTCATCGTGCGCTTGTAGCAGATCCTCACACTCTTCATCCCAGCATGGGACATAGGGATTACAAAAACATCTTGGAATATTCTTCTTTGCGGGTGCAAGAAGGACGTTGCAGTAGGCTTCATAAGATATGAATACGCAAATAGCATTTTGGAGGTGGGCAAAAATACAAAAAATACTATAGAATACTATGAATATGCGACTAGTATTTTGATATGCAAGCTTCTTTTTTTTTTTGAATATGAGATTTTATTTCTTTCCTACAAGCACAGAAAAATATTCCTACAATGTAAGGAAGTGAATACATTATTTTTGGGTTGTAAATTTTAGCGTTACATATAAAAATGATCCTACATAAAATACATATGAAACCACCACTCAAATATGCAAACTTGATCACTTTAGTATAAAAGGATTTCGTTATTGCTTAAAGGCTCTGTATTGTTCAAAGAACCACCAAAATTATTCAAAATGTCACAAATGGTTCAAAGAAATGCCACAAAAGGCGCTGGAATGAGAATCGGGAATAAAAGAAATGCTGGCACCAAGACAAAACAAGCAAGAAATCACGTGGCTGGCTTTGTGGCTGACAAAATTATTATATAATACAACAAAGTTATTGTAGTAGGATTTCAACCACAGCTTGCCACAAGTAGCTGCTACATGGCTTCACTTAAGGTCTTGTGGAGAGAGCCGTAACCAAGTCTCTCACCCAAAAATAAACCCACAACAACCTACCATGCCACATTGCTGATTCAAGGTTTGTGGTAAGATCAGTACTCCTCAACTGACCATTCTCTCAACAGTCTTATCACTTTGACTGTTCAATCACTTGAAAGTCAATAAGTCCAAACTCATAAAATATAGTGAGAAAATGAGGCGACATTAACTCACAAATGAGTTTGTAAATGAGATTGTCTAGTCTCACCTCAGTAAATACAATGATCTTATCTCACACACTACAGACAATAAATGGGCTGATTGGACAATAGTGGTGAGACTAAGTTGAAATAGTCTAGCCAGCTTTTTAACTCGGGTTTCATTGAAAAAGGGTATAAAAATCCTGATAAAAATTCTTTATTATAGTTTTATTGAAAATAACCAAGGGAAGACTGGAACCTTCATTTTAGTCCTACACATAATACAAGTAAATTTGATACGGTATGAATTACCAAATAGTCAGTAATGAATCTTTGTGTTTAAATAGGTCAGTGTACGTTCATGTTCCATTAGATCCCACAAAACAATTATTTAATGATACATGAGATCAATGAGATAATCCTATCCTAACTAATTATGTTAATAAGTGGGTTGATCTCAATACCTAACTCTTGAGTTAGTAAATGAGATGATCTTAATGCCAAACTGATTGTACAACCAATGAGATGACCTTAACTCAGACCAATGTCTCCATATTTCCCTGCAGTCATGTCATAGCAGCTACTGAATCATCCAATCCAACAGTTCAGGCCTGTAGTAGTTTCTCCCCAAATATTCAAATAAGAACAATCTTACTACCTTCACAATCACTAGATTGTTCCTCATGGTAAAGGAAGCATTATGCAGTATCTTGAAAAGATTTTGTTTTGTTTTTTTCGGACACTGACCTGTAGCTATTGTATTTTGGACTGCTGAATCCAATTTCGCATGTGCTCCCAAATAGTGAAAACCCATATGGAAGTCAGAAAGCAAACTGCTCACCAATATGTAATATTTTTTTCTACTGGTGTTCTTGTTCTCCTTCTCAAGCAGTGGAGCTTTCTTTGTGGATGCATAACCCGATGCAATCACAGTAAAGCACATAAAATTGGATTGAATTTAAAGCTTTTCTATGATTTATATTTTATGAGTTTTCAAATTTAATACTTTTACGAGTTAAAAAAAAAGAAGAAAGTGAGAATATTATTACCTCTGTTGGAAAAAAAAACTGCTTTATGTGGTGAATGAACTTTAAATTCTTGAGCAGATCCCACACTACATAATTGTGTACTTGCTACTCCACTTACTGTATTGGGACATATGGATTTTGAAGGTGTCGATTATTCCTGAACTTCATGCTGATTTGAGACACTTAAGCACTTGTTAAACCTTTTCACACACTCACACTCACAGTGTAAAGTCTCAAAACATTTTAAGTGTTAGATTTGTGCCAGGGTTCTAACCGTCTCATTCATATCCTAAAAACCTTCTAAGTTATCCACCCCAGACACCTGCAAAGAATAAGGCTGACAACAAATGGCAGACAAAACATGTTCTCTCGTAATACAATCGTTTTGCTGTTTCTACTTCCGCGAAACAAATAGCCACTTTTACACTATAGGATAGAAGCCTGGATGGTTTCCAGGAAAGAAACCTAGATAAAATGGATCTTTCACCAAAATGTGCAAATAATACTCTCCTGCCTTTTCAGTCATTGGTTACTGCTAATGAGACAAGCCAGACAGTTGTATGACACTCATAATCTTTAATAAATGAGACGATTAGCCCCACCCAAACACATTAAGCCATAATTACCACCGCACTGAATCCATTGAAAATCAGAATTTCTTTAGTGAGATACTAATTTTAAAAATCCATCACATCCTTCCCCCAAAATCTGTAAGTCAAATGAGGTCTTTAAACCACACCAATTATTGTCTGTAAATTAGTTAACAGACTATAGAATGGTTCCCCACGTTTACCTGTTAGCAGGCTACTATCCAATGACATGTAAGTGTACCAATGTAACCTATCTGCCTAATACAGCACATGGTAAAATGATGACTGACAAATGAGTTTGCAGAGCTCATTGCTAGGAGATGGTAAAGGCAGCCACGATAATCAATTTACCGGTTGTGTTAACCGAATTAGATCCATCTTGATAGTGTTATTGGTATAAGTAGGTTCTATCGTTATCAGGCCCATACTTAGAATATGTAGACACACCTGATTTCCATGTCGAAATCGACCAAACCATACAAGTCCTACTAACCTTCGAGCAGTCATTGCAGCCAGCATATTAGCAGTGTTGCCCCATGCAACATGGATCAGACTCCAAATAAGTTGGAATAGATACCACACACAGACTAATTCATCTCGTAATCTTGGGAATGCATGATGGAAATCAAGTAAATTAACATAAAAGTTAAAAGTAAATTAAATATTAACAGTCAATTACCAGTTGTCAGACGATACAGGATAAGAATGCTTCCATTAGGACAACACCCTGACTGCAGGTGAAGTCCCATTGTGAGCCAAATGGCACTCAGAACACACATAGCAAGACTTCGTTATTACTACAGTTGTCTGAATGGAAAACTACAGCACATTTAAGATGCAGCAGTGAAGTTTTTGCAGCCTTGTGTCATGTCACACATTACAATAAACATATGCATTGAAACAATACACAATAAATTTAGTGAAATCAGCAGTTGGATAGCCAATGCAACCTTAGCATCTCACGTAGTTCATGATGGATGGCTTGCCCCCACTCAGCAGGTATGTGAATGAGGAAGGAATGGTATGGACTTTCATGGCCAATTGCAAAATCTGCCAAGCTGCTTTTAAATATTTTTATCTTTGGCTATCTAACCAGCCCTTTCAGAGAGAAACATCTGACGAATATTTTCCTCCATTGACTAAGAAACAATTCTCTTTTGTCCATTGTCTATGCAACCAGTTCCCTCTCCTCTACTGACCATGCAGCCAGTTTTCTCCCTCTACTGTAAGCTACTTCTGCCTCCTCCATTGATCTTGCAGCAATTCCCTATCCTCTACCGATTATGCAGCCAGTTCTCTCTTCTATTGACTGTTCAGCCAGTTCCTTCTCTTGAATACAGTTAATTCTAGCATACTCCATCACCTCTGGTTAAAGAATGTGATTCAAAACTGTTTCCTGCTCAGTATGCGTATGTGAGCAGGATGTATTCATTCTGGGATGCAAACATAGCGTAACTCACTATGTATGAATTATAGCCACTACCATAACAAAATATAAACACTTGTTATTAATCTTTTTACAAGGAGGGGGGAGGGGGGGAAGGAGGTGATGAAACA